>MU281023.1:0-21505 GCA_022385605.1 Xylariaceae sp. FL0594
GCCTTGGCATCGAAAGCACTGTGTCCTCCCGTTCCAGGATCGATATGCTTCAATATTTGTCTTTCTACCGAACAGGTTCAGGCCGTAGGACAGACTACATCCATGTAAAATATGATAGATCACAACGCCTCTCTTTTGCGCTACTCTGCTCATCAGTGTTCTTTTTCTTTTCTTTTTCTGCTGCGAGGGATATGCCGATATCAACTCCCGAGACAATGCGTGGCCCTCCCCTTTCAATTCTCACGCCTGCTTATGCGAGAATATTGAAATGGTAGGCATGAGTTAACACATTTGTCTTGCAAGTATGGTGGTACTATATAACAGATCAACGACAGCCAATAAAACTTAGCTCCTCCGAAGCAAGGCATGTTAAGACTTGTTGCAGATAAAAAACCATTGAGTGTAAGGGGCAGTTTTCCGTGCGACAGTAAGATTCCCCTCTTCGCCACGTGCCTGGCGGTAAGGACGCTCCTTGGGTGTCCAGTACATGCCCCGGATCGAGTACCACCAAATTGGCACGCACGATGGTTTCTGCGTACATGTATGCCTGCAGTTGATAAATACAATTGAGGTAGGTAGGTACAGAGCTCTTCATTGCAGGTGGCGGTTGCGAAAATCCTGCCTTCATTGAAAATGCTACTTCCATAAATCAATCGTCACAGGTTGATGGGATTGGCAGGTGCATGTTACAGACTCCAGAGTGGTTGGGGCAGGTGTAACATTGTCTGTGCACTGCCTCATCACGTCTTGAGGGGATGGCAGACGTAGCATGTAGACTAGAGAACAGTCTTCTTGGGCGAACTAAAATCCGCTACATAATGGGCTGGCCTCTCGTCCGAACAAGAAGAGGCTATCTACAAAAGGTGCACGTATCACCCCTGTGTCTGATATTCAAGTCGGGATAGCATCTCCGATAATCATTCACTATGAAAATCCCCGCTGTAGAAGAGCCGATGCTAACAACCCACCTTACCTTGTATACACCCCGAACAGAAACTCCGTCTGCTGCGATCATCGTTGTCGCAACTTCCTCGATCCAAGGCCATGTCGACTTATGTTGCGTCATTCTCAGAAACATTCAGCGCTGGCTGCAACTTGAGGGTGGGTTTCGGTGCATTCCCCCGCCCTCAATACCACCCCAAGAGCTGCTCAAACTCCAACTTGAAGCTCCTATCCATTCAATCTGTAACACGCCTTACGCCGCAACGTTGGTTCTATTTATATATCCTTCTTGTAGCATGGTGTGCATAATTATACCTACTTTGTGTATGGGGTGCGAGGTATTGTTCATACGGGCAATCGAAGTCTCGTCCACAGGCTACTGTAGCCGTTCTGATGCCCATATATGCGCGGAAAACCACTCGCCCTGATCGATGCGAGCGCTTTGATTGGACTCGCCCACTTTTAGAATTAAACTCGGCTTTGGCGATGACGGTCACTAGGAGTCGTCGTGTCTGTCGGGGCTCGCTTTGGGATAGTCAGACTACCGGCTGGAAGAAAGCAGCAAAGGTCAACTGTACTATCTTGATCACCTTCTCAGTGTTGCTTTTGATCCTGCAGGGCGTAGCAGTGTCACACGGGTCGGCCCAAGTCTTATTCTTCTATGCGAATGATTGCGGAGGCGGCAGTGTGACAAACCTCGACACTGCGCTTCACATTCTCATCAATATCGCCTCGACATTAGTGGTTAGTAACTCTTCCCTCTGGAATTTCTATGGACTGCTAAGATGTGCCGATTGTGTAGTGAGTTGAATTGCCTGGCACGTGAATGGAAGGGTGTGGATGAGTAACTGAGCAGAAGTTGATTTCTGTTCGTCCAGGCTCGCTTCCAGCAACTTCTTTATGCAGATACTCAATGCGCCATCGAGAGAAGAGGTAGACGAGGCCCACGCCAAGGGGTCATGGCTGGACATTGGTGTTGCCTCGCCTCGCAATGGACTCCGCGTCTCTCGCTTCAAGTTGGCATGTTGGACCACGCTGCTACTAAGCTCCGTCCCCATCCATCTTGTTTTCAACTCGGCTGTTTTCGAAACAGACAACAGGGAGTCTGACTTCCACCTCACCATCGCAGCAGAAGACTTTGTCAGTGGTGGACCGTACTACCCCCCTGGCGCTAGTCTCTTCATACCAGGGATTATCTCCCAAGACGTCACGGATCGACTTGAGGAGTATTTCGACGGTATATTGGAGCAGGGGAAGCCTATAACGCACCCAAGCCTCGGTTCCTCCTACCTTGCTTTGACGCCTCCTCCATTTGGCCATCAGGTTCACTTTGCCGACTATGACAGCAGTGACTCTCAGGCTGTCTCGAATATTACCCTGGCCGCTCGCATGGCGCGCAATTGGACCCGAGTTGATGCGAACACTTGCAAGAACAAGTATTTCTTTCATTGCCAAGGGCTGAAGGAGTATACCGATGTCGTTCTAGTAACCAAACAGAAAGCGTGGATTCGGGACGACATGTGGATGCTAGGAGAAAATAATTCCGCATTCTGGGATCGTTACGTGCCATCCCGAATGCCGAACAATCTGTTTTTTGATGCCCAGTGCTTCATGCGGGCGTCGATCGACTTAGACAAGGGTCTCTCTTGCCTGACGAATTGTGCGCGTGTTGTGGCACAAGCAGTGGGCGACGATGGCTCTCGTGACGCTGAGATTGCTTATGATAATGACACCGGCGAGAAGACGTGGAATTTCATGTTTGGCGAGACATATATCAACAGAGAATACCGACCTAGATATCCTTTCAATCACCCTATAGACGGCCTACCTAGTGATTGGGACATCGCGTCTTCACTCCAGTCTCAGGCCTTCAACATGACGGTAGACCACTGCTTGGCACATCCAATCCAGACTAAATGCAGTAGGTTAAATCATTTGGAGGACACAGCTATTCTCCATGGCTAACAGGATTTCCCACACAGAGATTGGACTTTCGCCTCTTCTTTTGCTCGCAGTCACCGTGTGCGTCATTGTGAAGTCCGCTACCGCTATTCTCGTCACACTTGTTCTCTGCCGTCGGAAGCAAGTGCCACTAGTCACGCTGGGCGACGCGATAGAATCGTTCATCGGAAAACCTGATCCGGTCACTATCGGTTACTGCACTGTCAGTCAAGCCGAGCTTCGGAAAGTGACGGGGTCAGATTCTTCTGTACTACTGCAGGAGCCGCGAAACTGGCAGTCCAATGCCACTCCCAGGGCCACAGCTTTGCATTGGAAAGTTTGGGCCACAAGCTATATGCTCTTTCTTTGTGGCATAGCCACCTGCGGCGCTTTATTCTCGATACCGTACTACCAGCATGACAGTCACCTGTAGGTGTGCAAAATGGCTGTCAAGCAGAACTTTCGGTTCAACTGACTGAATATTTCTACAGCAGTGGAAGTTACCTTCCGAGCGATGAGAATGTCTTTGTTGGCATCAGGTTCCCAAACTTGCTAGTCGCCGTGCTCGCAGCAAATAGTCCTCAATTGCTTTTGTCGTTCTGTTACCTCGCAGCAAGTTGCCCCTCGTGATTAGCTTAGGCTCTGATCAGGACTAACTTTACATCTCTCGTATGAAGTACAACGACCTCTTCACCAGGCTTCAGTTGGCTCGTGAATGGGCCCAATATGGTGAACGGTTCCATCCCTTGCGAGTTACTGATCCCAAGGTCAGCTGAATGATTCTCTGGCCATGCCTCTATTCTATTATTAAATCTTTATACAGGGTCACCAAAAATCGACGTACTGGCTTCAACTACCCTACCGGTACAGTGTGCCACTTATGGCATTTAGCATCGCTTTACATTGGATACTTTCAAACTCTCTCTATGTCTTCATATCCACTGGTGGTGAGTTCCATGCTCAAATGAGACGCCGTCGCATTGCGAGACAAGGGGGCTGAATCGTGTGAAGGCTTTTACCCCTCAACTGGTATAGGTATCGGCATAACGGCAACGACAGACACGAGTCTACCAGCCAACACAGTGGTCTACGTCGCCTATTCACTCAAACCACTTCTCACGCTGCTGATACTATCCTGCGTATCGACCGTGGTCCCGCCGCTCCTAAGCCTCAAACGCCTACCAGCGGGCATGACCATTCCGGGCAGCAATTCTTTCGCCATCTCGGCGGCCTGTCACGTGTCCAGAATCTCCCACGCTGTGACAAACCGCCTCATTGCCGATGCAGACAGCCCCGGGACGTCGCAGCCTCCCTCCCTTCCTGAGAGCGGGCCATTGTCAGGTGTGATCACTAGTACGACTGGATATACAGAGGTAGATGGAGATTATGAAACGGTCAGGTCCGAACATCTGCAAAATACGCGACATTTCCAAAGCCACATGATAGCAGATGATGTCAATGCTGATGTTGAAGATAACAACAAGAAGGAGAAGGAGAGTATATTCTCAAAGCTCACGCAGAGTAAGCTTCGCTGGGGTGTTGTTCAGATGCCGCCGGAGTGGTATGAAGAGTACAGGGACAAAGGGCACGATGTAGGACATCTCAGTTTCGGCGTCGAGGAGGATGAGGTGCGCCCACCTGTTGAAGGGGAATTTTACGCATGACGTGCTGTAAGCATAAGTAAGTTTAGAGGGCATGAGAAGGCAAACGTGGTTACTGATGATTTCTACAAGCAGATGGACTGAAAGAGATATACCCCCTTAACTAGCATATGATAAACACTCTATTTTCTGGCGCTTGAATGGGGTTGTCGAATCGATTATGGTTGCAAAATGAATTAGACTACTAGTAGGACCGTATGTACTATGTAATCAAAGACCACTCCCTTATTAAAGTAAGCAGGGATGATTCATATAAAATGCATACGTGCTCATCACCATTCCAACATTATCAATTACCATCCGATGAGAGCACGCGTTGCTGGGCTGTGCCTGAGAGATTTCAGAGATGCAAAGCGGAAGAATATCTGTGGCGGGCCGGCGACATCTTTGTTTCTCAGCTGGCAAAAGTGTTAGGTTAGGTTAAGTTGAAGATTAGACTAGTAGACTAAAGTTGGCCCTGCCCTGATCGTATCCGTATTCGGTACATCTTGGCAACCAAGAGACGAGACGGCCTTATCAACTACCTAATCTTCTCGGCGTTTGGTTTCCGCGATGATATCGGTCTCACTGGCGGTATTGGTGGAATGCAAGACCATGACAGGATAGACTTTTTTAGAACCGATATGTATGAATGTTAATCTCTTTTTTTATCCTTATGTGCCGCCCCAAACCAATGTCTATCTAGGTGAACCTTATCTCATTTGCTCGCATGCCTCATACAATCAATCCATTGCCAATCCCTTCTCATTCCATTCCGTTGCGACGCATTTACAGACCTCCTCTCGATATAATGAAAGCTCACTTCCTTCACAGCCCATTCCTCTAACTTTCGGTTTCCGTTGCGGGTTTGATTTATGAGTTGGTGGTAGGTAGGTAGGTAGTTAGGTAGTTTTAGTAAATTTATTTGCTGCGCTTGTAAATCTTGGACAGGAAGACCTCAAAGACCTCCTTCTTGAGGCCCTCGGACTCGTCGATCTGGTCGATCTTGGTGCGGAGGTCGCCGACCGTCTTCTCCTCGTACTCGTGGTAGACCTGCTCGAGCTTCATCTCGTCGTAGAGCCGCTTGACCTCGGCCTCGTGGGCCTTGTCCTTCTTGCCGTAGTGGTCCTCGAGCACCTTGCGCTGGTCCGGGGTGGCGCGCTTGAGGGCCTGGTTGACGAGCCAGGAGCACTTGTTGTCCATGATGTCGGTGCCGATCTTGCCGATGTGCTCGGGCAGGCCGAAGTTGTCGAGGTAGTCGTCCTGCACCTGGAAGTACTCGCCCATGGGGATGAGGATGTCCTCGGCCTGCTTTAGGTTCTTGGGCGTGGCGATGTTGAGCATCTGCAGCGCGAGCGCGACGGGCAGGTAGAAGCTGTAGTAGGCCGTCTTGTAGACGACGATGAAGCTGTACTTCTCCAGGCTGAAGTTGTCCAGGTTGACCACGTCCTCGGGCGCCGTCAGCAGGTCGCAGAGCTGGCCGAGCTCCGTCTGCAGTGTGACCTCGTGGAAGAGCTCCATCATGTCGACGTAGCTCGGGTGCGACCGGAAGTGCTTCTTGAGGAGCGTGTAGATGGCGGCCTCGAGCATGAAGGCGTCGTTGATGGCGACCATGCCGACGCCCTCCTGCCGGTACCAGCACGGCTTGCCGCGGCGGGTCACGCTGCTGTCCATGATGTCGTCCGACACGAGGAAGAAGGCCTGCAGGAGCTCGATCATCCAGCCGAGCGTGGCCGCCTGGAAGTACTCTTCCTCAGTCAGGGCCCTGCCGAGCAGGAGGGACACCGAGTCCGGCACGGACATGCCTCTGTTGCATTTTCCGCCCAGGGTGTTGACTTCGAGAGACTGGTGTTCAAGGGTTAGTACGTGGGATTATGACAAAGAAGTGAACCTGAAAGACAGGCCCTCATCCGACGGGGGGTTTGCTGAACGCGTTTTGATTCCTACTACAGCTCCCCAATACAGTGTGATGAATGAAAGCAGTCTCACCTTCTTGTACCATTGCAGATACTGCTCAGGCAGCTTATACTGAGTCGCCCATGTGAGAAGGTCTTCCTCGAGCTTGGGGAAGACCGACTCGAACTCCTTCAATGTGGTCTTGGTAGCCATCTTCTCCTTCTAGGTCAATACGGGATGTGAGTGAGATTAAAGACGTAAATAGAGCCGGCACCGGGATCAATCAAACAAAAAGCTTCACGAGGAGAAGGAGAAAAACGACCAACTTTATGACAATGATGTGAGGTGAAAGGGGAGGGAGGAGGTGCGAGTTTGATGCGTGCGATAGCGGGTTTGGTGTTGAGGGGCAACCGCAATGATTATTGGGCTTTGGGCTGGGCTTTTCAGGGGTTCCACAAAGGGTCTTTCAATCGTTCAAATGCGTGCGAGTATCGATATTGTACCTGAAACGGTGTTGCTGGGGTAGCACTGCATGCGGTATAGCCGCTTGGCTACTTTATCTCTACTTGGGACTGCACTCACATTTATCTACCAATTCATTGGTACTCATTTAGGGCAGATCCGATACCGAAATAGGTAGGGCCGGACTTGATCTCAACTTCAATAGGCCATGAAAGAACCAGGTACAAGGGAAGCCGTTTTTGTATACCTATCTCGTGTGGAAAGAGAATGCCAAGTACGGGCCGCTTCTTGTTAGATAAAACATTAGACCAAGGAGTGATTTCCTATCTTTGTGGTTTAGCAGGGAACACTATCTCCCTTTCTGAAGCTGGGACAACGAAAATGGCGGGCGCTGACCGTTTAAAGAGTACCCCAGCCGGCCACAACCAGGGTTGGTAATGCCCGAGTTGCGTTGTATCAGATCGACAACTGTGTGCAGCAAACTGTAGTCTAGATATGCTACGTAAATCTTTGTTCACATTTGTCATTGTCATTCTTACTTTGTATTGTCGTTGTCACAGTCAGAGACGTATCTCGGCTGAGAAGCGCTTACTCCTCTTACCTACTTCAAAGGTTGTCAACAAATTCAAGCATATTTACCCTACTCCCCGTCCTTGCGGGGGTAAACAACAGTTCAGCTGTACTGCTGAATCCCACTGTAAACCCCAATTATCGATAACACCCACTTATCGATTACCAATGTATATTCAGGTACAGTTCTTGTTTGGATGGGCAGCCGTTGGTGGGGTAAGCTAAAGTACCAAGTACTGCTACAGGTTCGCTCACAAATGATTCCAGCCATTCAAGATGGCTGTGAGTCTCATAGCAGCTGCCGTGAGTGAAGGGAGACTGGAATTGGCCATCAGAACAAGAGACCTGAGAATCCGACCGCACCGCTCTACACATGGAAGAGAAAATGAATCAGGACATCCTTGCGCTACCAGTCTCACCATTTGAAATCTGCATCGAGTGAACTTTGTCGCGCCAGTTGATGCCCTCGTGTCTCCCACGCGTTCATCGAATCATCACCATCTCAGCCTCTTAGCCTCTCAGGTACCCACGAGCGGGTCAACGGTTGTCAAGTCTTGCAGTGGACAGATCTCAACTACCTAATTGGAAGTCATCGTCAATGCCCGCACTTATGTTCTAGCAAAACATAATGTCCTTGAATGATAGGGAGAAATCCCAACTGCGGGCCTCCTTGCAAGAGGCTGTAATCAGGTGTTCGGAGCGATGTCTCTATCAGTCGGCTAAATGGTACTCCATCTTCATCCGTCCTCTCAGGGAGGCTAAAGCAAACTGACCATAGTGGATGATATAGGGCAGCTGAGCTTCTGAACGCCATACCCGAGCCAGATGTCTCTCTTGACGACTCGCCAATATCCGAGGACTCAAGTTCGTACATCTCCCCCGTGCTCACTTCCAACCCGGACCCAGATGAGGCCTTCCTCGAGGAGAAGGAGGTCAGCAAGTACTTGCTTGCCAAGACTCTGTTCGACTGTCGGGAGTTTGACCGATGTGCGGCCGTGTTCTTGCCCGAGTCCACCATCACCGGCATCGTAGCCCCCAGGGACACGGGCGCCACGCCCAAGGGCAAGGGCAAGGGCAAGGCGAAGGCGGCACATGCCGGCACCAGGGTGAACAGCGGGCGCAACATCCCCAAGATCAGCCAGCGCAGCCTCTTCCTCGCCTTGTATGCGAAGCTCTTGTCGGGCGAGAAGCGCAAGGACGAGGATGCCGAGATGGTCATGGGACCCCAAGATCTGGGCACGGTCAAGAACAAACAGTTGACCACGATATCCCGAGTTCTCGAAGCCTGGTTCGAGAGTCGGAACTCGGAAGACGGCGAGGTGGTTGATGGCCAGGGCTGGCTAGAATATCTGTAAGCTCTCACGCTTGGGTTTAGTCATGTCACGACTGACTGTCATTTAACCAATTTTTCAAACAGCTACGGCATGGTCCTCGCAAAAGAGAAGAACGACGAGTTGGCCTTGTACTGGCTCGTGCGCAGCGTCCATCTCTTCCCCATGAACTGGGGCTGTTGGTTGGAGATGACTTCGCTCATCACGCGCGTAGAAGATGTGAGTCTAAGAAAAACCGGTCTTTTGGACGAAATTGCTGATAGATAGGGGAACCAGCTTGCTCGGGTTATGGCTCGTCTGCCGCAAAACATCACCTCCTTCATGTTTCACATTAACACCTCGCTCGAGCTTTACCAACACGATAATAACCTCGCCACCTCCCTCGAGCAGCTGCTCAATATCTTCCCATCCTCTTCGTTCCTCCTGACGTGCAACGCTCTACTAGCATATCATGCAAAAGATTTGGTGGCAGCAGAGCAGCATTTCAGTCATCTACTTTCCATCCACCCGTACCGTCTTGATTCGCTCGACCACTACTCTAATATCCTCTACGTCATGAATTTCCGACCCAAGTTGGCATTCTTGGCCCATCTGTGCAGCAACGTGGACAAGTTCCGGCCCGAGTCCTGTGTCGTCATCGGCAACTACTATTCCCTCCTCTCCCTCCACGAAAAGGCGGTGCAGTATTTCCGCCGGGCTCTCACGCTAGACCGTTCGTGTCTCTCTGCCTGGACGCTCATGGGCCACGAATACGTCGAGCTGAAGAACACGCACGCGGCCATCGAGTCGTACAGGCGCGCGGTAGACGTCAACCGGAGGGACTACCGGGCGTGGTACGGATTAGGCCAAACATACGAAGTCCTGGAGATGCACACGTACGCTCTCTGGTACTACAAGAAGGCGGCCGGTCTAAGGCCGTGGGACGGCAAGATGTGGATGGCGGTGGGATCGTGTCTTCAGAGAATGGGGCGAAATCAGGACGGCATCAAGGCGCTCAAGAGAGCACTGCTAGCCGATAATTACTACGAGGCGGGCAGCAGCTTCGAGAGCGCCGACAACATGCGCGGAGACCCGGAGATACTTTTGCAGATCGCCCACATGTACGACAGTCTGGACGAGGTCGAGGAGGCCAAGGCGTACATGGAGATGTGCGTCGCGCAAGAGGTCGGCGGGGCGGGAGAAAAGCTAGACGAAAGTATCACTATCCATCAGGACTCGGACTCGCCCGGCCGCGGATCGGATGACGACGGTCAAGAAGATGTCAGGGCACGTGGTGCGGCGGCGGGCGGAGAGGGAACGGGTGTCACGCAGGCGACCAGCAAAGCGCGGATGTGGCTAGCGCGCTATGCGATGAGGACCGAGGAGTACGAGACGGCCATCCGTCTGGCGAATGAGCTTTGCGAGGACGGGTACGAGGCAGAGGAGGCGAAGGCGCTTATCCGAGAGGCACGCTCCAGGATGGAATCTGCGGCTGCGCAAACATGAAAGCCAGTTGAAAGCCCGCTGTATGCTGTACAGTTTATCTAGCACATGAAGTTTTGGCGCCCAGGCCTGTCAATGCAAGTTTCGAAACAACAGAGAGAGGGATGTATGTGGGGCGGGACAAATGGGTCTTTCTTGGCGGGCCGGGTCAGGTCGTTGTGTTTTTGAAACGAGAGGGTCAACTGTCAACATGACGGGCGCTTAGCTTTGACGTACCGTAGGTTGAACCCTCCTCCCTTGCAGTTTCTCGGTGTGTTGATTGTGAGTGATAGTAGCTCTTATCGTTTATGTTAAGAATGTGTAAAGTAAACGCTGGCCACTTAGGAACATGCGTTCTTTTGTTTTTATCCCTGTTCATGGCGCCGGGCCATGTCGCATGCCCTGCAGCCACGAGGTGGGTGATAGGATGACAAGGTCTGACTGAGGAGTGATTCTTATTCCACCTCGCTAGCTTTTTTCATATTTGGTTATGTTATTGACACCTCTCTTTTCCCTTCGAGTAGTTATCTGGCATCAGGCACGACATTTTTTCACTTTCTTCTTCTTTTTCTTTTTTTTATTCTTGGTCTTGGTCTTTTTTTCACGGTTATTTTATCCCTAGACTTTCTTTCATTCTTTCTTTCTGCATTCACAGCTGGTTGAGTAGATCTCCCTGCCTCTCTCTCCCTTGCCTACTTTACGGACTTGCTGAAGAACGAACGGCCTCGTGTCTTTTTTTGATTTTTCGAACTGGAGCATAACATACATCCAGAAAACCGACGAAACCTACTTGGTCTTTTACTTTTCTCCCTATTACTATATATTTTACTACTTTCAGAAACTCTTCTTCCTCCCTTGCGAAAAGAAAAACACAATCCCAGCTGCTGAATTGGTCATATCATATCATCCCTTTCCTACAATTTCAACCCCCCAAACAGGAAATAAACAAGAAAGATAGAAGAGAGAGAGAAAAATGAAGCCTCCGAGTCTGAGTCTGAATCTCTTCTTCACGAGTCTTTCCCTCACGACGACTCTCATCTTGGCAAGGACAAGATGCCACGCCCTCCCCACGGCGGCGCCGCACCCGTACCTGTACAACAGCGACAGCAACAGCAACGACGATTCGCCTCTTGATGTTGTACTACTGCCGGGGCCTGGTATCGAAGCGAGGAAGGAGGGGTTGTTGTACTACTTGGCTGAGAACGAGGATGAAGATGAGGGTGGGGATGTTGTTAGTCTGGCGAGGACGAGGGCGAGGATGAGGAGGGGGATGAGGGATAATGGTGTGGAAAGGAAGAGTGAGGACGATGGGAGTGAAGGTGGTGGTAGTGGTGGTGATACGGAGCAGTCTCAGACGACAACGCGTGTGGTCATCATCAGTTTTGTCCCTGTCTCTGTCACTGTTACCGCTCACCCTACTACTACCCCGACTCCTACCCCGACTTCTATTACCCTTCCTACCGGAACTTTCGGGTCCTACGATCCTTGTGGGGATGGAGGTAGTGGTGCAGGTAACATTACCCAGCAGACGACGATGACGACGCGCGTTAGTTCGGTTCCTGTTCCTGTTACTGTTACTCCTCCGACGGGAACAGGGACGACGACGAGGACAGGAAGTACGAGTACGGGTATAGGTTCGAGTAGCACCCACGATCCTTGCGGTGGTGGTGGTGTTGGAGACAGCGGCGACGATGATGCGCAGACAACAACACGCCTCGTCATCACTAGCTCTGTCCCAGTTACAGTCACTGTTCCATCTACTCCTCCTCCCTCTCCGACTGGGACAGGGACGGGCACGGCTGGGAATAGTACATCTGACCCTTGCGGCGATGGCGGTGGCAGTGGTAAGAATGGCAGTGAGCAGACAACAACAACGCGGGTTGTCGTTATCAGCTCGATACCCGTCACCGTTACCTTTCCATCATCTACTACTACTACTCCAGCTCCTCGTCCTCCTCCTTCTCCAACTGGGACGGGAACAACGGCCGGTAATATCAGTACCTCCGACCCTTGTGGACCTGGTGCCATCGGTAGTGCCGTTAACACTGCTGACGATACAACGCGCGTCGTCATCGTTACTGTTTTGCCTACACCTAGCCAGACGCCCACTTTTTCTACATCTTCTCCAGCCTCTCCCTCTCCGACTGCGACAGGGACGGGTACAGGGTCGAGCGGTAGTAGTACCAGTACCCCGGACCCCTGCGGACCCGGTGACGGAGGTTCAGCAGGTAGTGCCATCAATAGCGGTAACAATACGACGCAGCAGACAACACCAACAACAACAACAACACCAACACCACACCTCGTCACCATCATAACCTCTGCCCCTGTGACCGTTACCGTCACCGCCACAGTCACACCCACCCCTTCCCCATCTCCCTCTTCTTCTTCTTCCAGCCCTACAACTACACCTACCCCTGCACCCTGCGACCCACCACCCAACTCGAAGAAACTGAACTCACCCACATCTATATCGCCATCTCTCCAAGCCATCCCAGATTTCACGCCTGGACCCATCACTACTACGATGACCACCATTACCACCACACAACCCCTAGCCTAGCCTCAACCTCGACTCCAACATCTATCTAGTACAACGACACCCGACGTGGCGGGCACGCGAAGCGCGTAGACGCAGGCGTGGTCGTCCGTCCACCTCATAAGAGAAATAAAGATTGAGGTCTATACACTGACATCTTTCATCATCATCACCCCCATACGGCCAAACGCCAGAGTGACATCACCCACCGCTTATTTCGAGTCAGCTTGACTCTTGCTTGCTTGCTTGCTTGTTTACGAACACATGTCACCTTAACCATTTCACGCCCCCAACTCTATATTATCAACCAGTTTCCCCGCAAAACATTCACTCCAAGGTTCGTTCACCATATCTGAATACCAAATACAAGTATCATTATCATTAACAATGCTTGCTAACCCAGCTTACTTAGTATGTAGGGAAAAGGATAGTCAGGAAAGGAAGGAAGCGAGGCAGACGCCGATAAGTATGTACAGACGACAACCAGAAGACGTGACATCCTCGCCCTTAGTGAGGGAAGGAAAGAAGTCCACGCCCAATTTTGCAACACGATGGCTCCAATGACGACATCCTCCGATGCCCCATCAAAACACAGAACATGATCCAAAGGGTATAGAGGTAGGTTATCGGAACAAAGCCCAACCCAGCAAGAAGTGTGCATGAAGCTAAAACCCTTTCACTACCAGGAAACTCCACTCCCGGGCAACTCAGCACTTGTCCTATCCCTGTTCGCTTGTGCTGGACTTTGCCCTGGAATCTGCAACTGTCCCTGGGTTTGCGCAGCGGTAGTCGGAGTGACACCGCCAGCCTGAGTGGTGCCGGAGATCTTGCTCAACCTATCGGGCGGCACCTCGCTTCCCTCGAGCTCGGTCCTTACGTCCCAGGGTTGCGTCGCAGGCGTCGACTCGGCTTCGGCGGTCGACCCTCTCACGTTATCCGCGGCATCTGGTCTGTACGGCACGTACTTTTGCCATTGTCCGCCATTAACGCCATTAGCATCGGATGTGGTACTCGTGTTGGGAGAAACGATCCCACCGCCATCAAGCTCCCCCCTAACGCCATGAGGCTGCACGGGCCTTCCATCCGCTTCGACTACAGGGCTGTCACCCGCTCCGGGCACCCGTGAGGAGGGGACGCCGCCAACCTCCTTACTTTCCTCGTCGTCGTCATCCTCGCTACTGTCTCGGCGGGGTGAGTTGCGATTCATGCGTCTCCTGTACATGAACGCCGCGATGACGCCCAAGAGCAGCAGCACACCGACTCCCACACCTACGCCTATGCCGACCTTGGCGCCTGTGTTTAGGCCGGAGCTGCCCCTACTGTCTCCTGGGTCTGTCCCGTTTGTTGGGGGCGTTGGGCTATTGCTGGGCATTCCGGATGTTGACGTGGGTCCCGTCGTGGTACCGCTACTTCCCGGCATTGTGCCAGTTGTACCTGTCGTCATCGCCCCTGTGGTCGCGGGTGACCCATCGGTAGGCGTCCCGGTTGGGGTGTGGCCCTCAAAGAAGCTGATGTGGTCGCCCGTGCTCTGGGGTAAGGAGGCGATATTCTCTAGAACGGTGGCGTCGGTGAATGCGGCCGCCGTCTTGGAAGCGTCTGTGCATGTGCAAGGCGAGCCCGGTTGCAAGGTAGTCGGGTTACCCTTCTGCGAGCAAGGCGCCCAGATGCCACCGCTGTGGTCGCAGAGTGTCAGGCCGACCCAGGACTGGTCTGCGTAACAGAGAAAGGGACCTGTTAGTCCCATGTAATTGTCTAAAGCGCACATCAGGTGAGAAATGAAGTACTCACTATACAGCTTGTTCGGACACGACTCATCCTGAAAGGTCGGATCCGTACAACCGGCCATGTAGGTCAGCTGGCTCCCATAACCGGTCCCGTGGTAGCCGAAGCAGGCATTGTCGGCCAGGCAGTTGTCTCCGGCACCGCAGCAAGTTTGGTGGCCATATGCGACGTTTCCGCATGGGATGAAGCTCTCGTCGAGCAGCTCGCCTGCGGCGGAGTAGCAGGTGCCGTTGCTGACGACGATGTCATTCTTGTTGTTCATCGTCGTCGCTCTGTTTTGTTTACTCTTACGTCGAAACATGAGGAAGTCCAGACTCTTTTCGAACATGCAATCGCACTGCTTATATCCGACTCTCTCCTCCTCTTCGCTATCGCGTACAATTGAATACCGCTGCTGTACACCTACATACACCAAAATAGAGACGGCTCATGACAAGGGCGGCGAGCAGAGATGGGTTCGACGACACCCCATTGAAAAGTGTTTTGCGTGCAGAGGAACAGGAGCAGGCACAGGGGCAATGGGAATACTGTGTACGGCATGGGAGGAGCTGAGCTGCTGAGGGAAGGGAGCGAGAATAAGGTTGGTTGTTACTTTTGATGGAAACATTGGAAAGAGGCAGGGACAGAAGGCAGGGAATATGCATTATGACGTGTTGTTCATGGTGAGAGTTGAAACAGGGGGATGACGCCAGTGGGGGTTGCACTGTCCTAACTGCCCTACTGTAACATAGTACTGCAGTACAGACAGACAGTAACATCAGAAGACTACATGTATGTTTGTACTGCTCCTGCCAGCTTGTACAGCTGTAAAGTGACACTGTGTAGGCTCTTTCCTAAATGGAATGTGTACCAGGGGTCGCTCCCTTGCCTCCGCTCCGCCATCTTTCCATCTGGGTGCAACGAAGGCCGAAATGAGTTAGGTTAGGCCAGGATCTGGATCTTGGCGGTGAAGCTCATTCCACGACCTATCATACTGTGCAGACAGCAAAACGAAATGTTCGATGACTTGTTTGTCTTTTCTATTTCTCCCATTCTCCGTGTACCTTTTTTTTTTTACATGCTCAGCCTCACCTTGTGTCACATGATAGATTCAAGCGAATAGCACAGTGATCCTTTAATTTCGTCAACTGAAACCCAGACATAAAATCGCAATCGAAACATCCTTCGCTCTAAATAGTCGAAAGGACAAGCTTACCAACAGGTTAGGTTAAATGACTTGAATCACCATCTCTGAAACCACACAGGAAACGTCGACATGCACGTGGATTACTATGTAATGCCAACAACAAAGAATGCGCAAAGACTTATCTAATTCTTAGAAAAGCCTGCTAGGAACTTATCAACCAAGATAGGTGCATTTATGCATACTACACGACTATACATCCATGTATGATGTTGCCAGGTTTACGTCCTCTGCTGTCTCCAGTAACCCCCATCGCAGCAGACGGCAATCAAATCACCTCATAACACTGGCAATGTTAATTTTTGTGAGCGGATAATGCTTTATTTCCAGCCCTTGCAATAGACCTCGTTGCAGCTGACCATATCCTGACCATTGTGGACATGGTAGGAGGCCTTGTGCAGGTTGAGAGGCTCATCCTTCTCGAGCACGCCCCTGCCGCCGTTGGCTGGGGTCGGATATATGAAGAGACATTTGCCGTCGACGCGGTCTAAAACGTCCGCGATGAAGTTCGGGATTCTATAGAAGTCGTCGCTGGCGTATTCGGACAAGTCCCCGTTCTTTTTGCCCATGCCGTAGATATATTCGGCCATGAAGGTCCTGACCCACCAGAAGCTGTGTTCGTATGCCATCTCGATGTGTTCACGATGGGGCGACCATATGTCGAGCTCCACCTCGCCCCAGCGGTAGGCGTCGATGGCGTCGTTATAGAGCGCCTCCCATTCGAAGTCCTCTGCGAAGAGCATAACTCTGAGGAGCCTTGTCTGTGTCGGATTGGCACTTGAGGCAGACTAGAGTTAGCAGTCGTCTGTTGGTCATGACAGGCTTGGGGCTTACCTACACGAAATCGTAAGGAGAATCTGGGATGAGCGCCTTGCAGACGCGGGGGAAGGGAAGGCCCTCCGTCCAGTCTGCGACCATCTGGAATATATCGGGTTCGTAGCGCCGTAGCCTGATCACGCTCGGTTCTTCCCGCATAACCAATTTCCAGAGCGGCCCGATCTTTGCCATGTCTATCAAGTACCGCGTTTCGGTTTCGCCGACAATGATCTCGATCTTGCTTTCTTCGGCACCACTTTGGAGAATGTGAGGTCAGCAATCAATCGAGCTCCTCTTGTCCACGCAGTTCCACTTCAGTGTGATACTCGGCTTCCGCGTCTGAAATGAAAAAGAAGAAAAACTCGTAAAGGTCGGGGAGAGTATTCTAACAATATGAACTTACCCAGAAGGAGCTGAGCATGTGCCAGCCATACTCTGTGAAGCTGGGCTGGCAACTTCATTTCTTTCTCGGAGAAGATGAATTCCCCGCTCAAGAATCGACTCCCAGACCATTGGGCCCGAATAGTCCAACTGAACAGTTGCGTCCGACCGGCGACGTTTACCCATGTCGTCGACTGAGGGGCAGAATAAATGACTGTAGTTGAAGGCAAAGTTAGCTTGAAGACCTCTCGTCGAGCATTGGAAATGCGCACCAAAGGCTTGCCAGGGAACTATGCAGATAGACTTGCCCGATAACAACTGACGGCGCACAAGGGTGTGCCGATCAAGGTATCAGTAAAGAGGCCACAGAAGGACGTCCGATGCGGTGGTCTTGTCTTGCTACACTTTGGAGACAAAAGGTGGTAGCAGAGAAGAGTGATCGGGTGTGGGTTTGAATCACTGGTTAAGTATTTATAACCGAGGGGAGAAAGATATTTGATAAGTTACAGTATATAGTGAATGCTGGGATATAGCAATGAAAGTCTTCTTTAGACACCTATTCACAGGAATTGCAGGCACAACAATCGCCGATTTAGGGCTTCTAATGGCCCTGTAGTGGTGAATTGCCGTTAACAATGGGCAGTTGCCAGTAGTGAATGGGAGAGAATGGTGGTTAGTCCGATAACGCCATTCTAATTCGGGCGAAGGATAATGGTAATGGGCCATGCTGGAGAGGATAGTGAATGGCAGGACAATGTTGCTCATTGAAGAGACTGGGGAGAGATTTCCTCCATTGGGTAGTGTTTTGATACACAATGATGCCTTTTCTGTTGTTGGAAAAACCGTGACAGTAAGGTAATAACCGAACCGCATAAGAAGCTACTGCCATCAGACGGACTTCGGGTAATCCATTGAACTTACAATGTCGCTTTCCTACCCGAGGATCTGGAATGCACTTGAAGCCATATCATAAGCTCCCAGATGGGGGTCCATGACTACTGTTCAAGAGACTGAAAGGTAATAAGTATATCAAATAATATAATGGGGCTTTACTTGGACGGACTAAAACGCATGGAGTCTGGAAGGAGGAGTTTGTGGTCTTGACAGAGTAAGTAGCCAAGGAGAGATGGAATTTGTCGGGGTGGATTGTAATAGCAACGTGTACGAGAATGTTAATATATGAACATTTGAAATTGGCGCGGAAATTACGTCGACTCTCGAGAATATTGAATGAGGATGGCGGAAACCCATCTTGGCCTTCATTCATGATCGATCTCGACCTAGCAATCAATCATAATCGAATAAATTCGTCAGGTGCTAAAGGAAAGACTGACACAAGAGCTTTCATGGCAATTGGGGTCCTTTTCGGCGACGATCACTCATTTAGACTGTGAAACATCCTATTGAGCGTTAGAAATTTGAGAGATTATACGTTTATTGTTGCTTACATGGCCCTTGGGTGTGTGTGACGATAGCATTGAATTGTTTGGGCCGGCTGGCTTAAACATGTTATTCGGGTCGAGAAAACAGGGAAGCACGTCGTCTTTGGGATTGTGACCTTTGGACCAAAATGAGGAGGACGGTACACGTTCCTGGGAGTGGATGATCTACAATCCCGCAGGCTTGTACAACTTATGCCGTGGCCAAATCCTGGTTATCAAGAGGCTAAGGAAGCAAAAGGAAGAGCAAGGGTAGTCACAAGCAATAAAGGGATACAGGAACAATATAAGAGCTTTACAGAACTGGCTCTGAAGGGGGGAAAGAGTTAGGGCATACACAACCAGTTAGCCCTAGCTAGCCTCAGAAAGGGGGAACATTCATAAAGAATTATTTATCCTTGGCCTCAGCCATGTTCAGCCTCAGAGGGAGTACTCATAAAGAGCCTCTCACTTGAGAGGGAGTATTCTTATCGTTCTCTAACATGATCACGTTTGGATCGAGAGGGAGTGTCAAAGCTATTAAGGCTAGATACATTGGAGAATGCTCCACATGTAACCACCTAAGTGTATATAAAAATAGCTTTACCTCCCACGAGTAGTTAGGAGGACTTAGACCTTAAGACAATCAACGGGATAACCATGTACTAATCTTGACAGACTGGGCTGGAGACCTCGAGTCTAGGAGGTCAACAACCGGATTCGTCTTCAACCTAGGGAGCAGCGCTGTTAGCTAGAAGTCAAAGAAACAACCGTCAGTGGCACTATCCACCTGTGAAGCAGAATATGTTGCTCAAACACAAGCAACAAAGAAGCGATATGGCTTAGAAGACTTCTGGGTAAACTACAGGGAACCCTAGACACTGGGGAGCTTCCGACAACTGTCATCTTCGGCAACAACCAGGGTGTTATAGCATTGACAAAAAATCCTGAACATCATGAAAGATCCAAACACATCAGTATCCAGTGGCACTTCACCAGGGAATAGGTCAAAGAGGGACTCGTAGACATTTGTTATACACCATCATCCCAGCAAGTCGCAGATGGCCTAACAAAGGCGTTACCTCGAGCGCCATTTGAGGCATTTCAAAGGGCGCTGGGCTTGGAAGCGTCTGTCACAAAATGATAAGACTCAGAAACCACAAGAAACAACTCCTCGTTGAGCAATCGATTATAATTATTGCAAATGGCAAGAGGCAACACAGAACCGCCGACAGCAAGTCGCAAAGTCTCAGGGACCTTTTTCCTCCACAGGAGGTTTTTAGCAGGCCTGAGATTCGTTGGCAAAGAATCGAGTACAGAGGGGCAGCACCAAGAAAAAGGGAAATGTGAAAACCAAAGATGGAAATAACCTCATTTCGAGACCTAGTCTGGCTCGAGGGGGAGTGTTGAAATGTGGGCCCACGCGGGAAAACCCCTGGCTCTTGACCGAGCCACTCTAGGCTGCCTCAACCATGTATATAATCCATAACTATTCCCACACTCTCTAGTGCGACCTCTAAACTTGAACAATAACAATATAAGCCATGCTGTCCTCTGTAGCCGCCTCTTTTCAGCACATATATATAGCAAAGCGTTGTAGGTGGTTTAAATTCTGCTTAATTTTGCCTAGTAGATTGGTTATTGGAAAAACACATATAGATTAATAAATCAATCACCTCAATATAATTTATTTAACGCAACTGCATATTATCGCTTATATCTAACAATTATCTTGCAGATTAGCAAAAAAGATCTTGTAATCGTTTAAGATGCGCGAAGAGACTATAATATCAAGAAGGCGCCGATTTTTTACGCCAGTTGCTAAGCGTAGATAGCGACGACAATGTCTCCGGGTGATCTGGGCCTAAAACGCGACGGCGGTTCTGAATGCAATCTTCCATAAGTTGAACGGCATCAGCGTTACGGCCATAAGACTTCCACGTATACGCCAGGTTGGCCATGCTGGTCAGCGTGGAAGGATGCTCCGCGCCTAGCACCCTCTTTATTGTCTCCATCACTTGCACTACTAGCTCTTCGGCCTCCTTCCATCGGCCTTGATTCGAGTACGTCGACGCCAGGTTGGCCATGCTAGTCAGCGTGAAAGGATGCTCCGCGCCTAGCACCCTCTTTATTGTCTTTATCACTTGCACCTCCAGCTCTTCGGCCTCCTTCCATCGGCCTTGATTTGAGTACGTCGACGCCAGGTTGGCCATGCTGGCCAGCGTGTCTGGATGCTCTGCGCCTAGCACCCTCTTTCGAGTCTCCATCACTTGCACAAACAGCTCCTCTGCCTCATTATACCTCCCATCAGTAACCAAAGTTAGGGCGCATTTCTCTGCCAGATTTATCCTAGCCTCGTCCTCTTGTCCACTAAGACTGTTTGCCAGAGCATACTTAGCATGTGGTAGAAATCGTCTCCACTTGCTTCTATTCCCATGATCATAGTTCGGGAACTTTTTAACCAGACGCGTGATAGTTGTTTGGGTCCATTTGTCTAGCAACTTTTGCGCTTGAAGCCACTTCCTTATTGCAAGATGTATCAGTCGATGAATATCAACCGCTGATTCGGCAGGCAGTTTAGTGATAAGCGCGTAGTTTTTCAGGGTTTCTACCGAATTTTTTGTTTCAAGGGACGAGACAGTTGGGAGAAGATCCAGTGGAATATCCTTTCGGTCTATACAGGCGGTGAAGAATAGGCAATCGGTTGCCAATGGATCATTATCACGGACCTGCTTGAATGAGGCGAGGCAAGTTGCAGCTACAGGGTAGCTTATATTGCGGTGTTGCAACTGAACACCGGATTCTTCATCGCTGAGCTCCATGACTTCCTTCTTTTGCTCATATAGTAGTTCAAGATACTCTTTCATTGTTGTTTTCTTGTTGATGCTTAGATAGGCTGCTGCTTGCACGATTGCCAACGGGAGGTATGATAGCTCCTTAAGCAAAATGGTTGTCTCCGCTTGCTCATTTGCCAATGCTGGGTTGTCCAGGTGCTTCTCTAGCATCCTTTGGGCTGCACGTGGTGTCATCTCCTGCAACTCTACAATGTCCGGTGACGCTAACGTCTCGGCTGTGTTGCTGTCGGCTGTTGTGAAGATGATGGTCCCTAGCTCGGACTGCGGTATGTAACCGTTCAAGCTAGT
>MU281024.1:0-21024 GCA_022385605.1 Xylariaceae sp. FL0594
CATTTCCCTACGTGGCGCAGTGCCAATGCCGGCTTTGTCCGACGCAACAAATGTGGCTCACGCAAGAAGCGATTATTAGCCTCATCCAACGGGAACCTCGTCACCAGATTAACCACCAACGAAGCACCTGCCTGCTCGCCGAACCAAAATCGCGCCATTGAGTCTTTCCCACGTTGCTCTTGCAACTTGCAGCACACAATGGTTTATCAGGTAAGCTCTAATCTTCTCGGAAAGCTTCCCGTGAGGCTTGCTTGGTAGCCGCTTTCATTACGTCTCTGAAGATCCCTTTCCGCTAACGACATTCCCTCCCGCGCAACCGACAGACTCCCATCCTCCGGGCTCAGGCCAAGTCTGTGTCCACCTACCCTTCCTACAAGAGCCCTTATGGACCGAAGTGAGTAGCAAGCAAGCCCGAATCCGAGGTCGTCGCTCACGTTGGGCCCGCCTACCGACGTCACGAAACACACGTGCCGAATGATTATTTGAGACCCAGAACCGAAGCAAGCACGCCGAAGTCTTGGACAGATGATGAACGGAAAAGACGCAAAGAGAGAAAATCTGGCTAACATGTGTGCTCTCGTAGGTACCACATCCGGCCTCATCTAGCCGGCATGTCTTTTAACCAGCTCACCGGCCTGTAAGACATCCTCGAAACCTTATCCCTCCCAAAGAACCCCTCGTTGCAGATATCGACTTCTTCGGTCCCTTCGGCAATAATCAAAATCCGGACCAGGGAATAGACGGCCCACTTCGAAATTTGACCTGGAGAGCAGATGACTGACATGAGGCAAAAACGGAGAATAGGGCTTACAAGTCTGCTGGCTTCGGCGCCGTCGCCCTCTTTGCCGTCATCTTCTACGCCTCCGGCATCCCTAGGGTGCAGACTGATATCCTGCAAAAGGTCCCCTTCCTTGGTGGCCACTACGTCAAGGAGATCCCCGCCTCGGACAACGTAAGGAAGAATGCAACCCTCATCCTCGTGTTAATATTGTGGCATCGCAGAAATGAAATGAAGTTCGCAATGCTAACGAAATGGTTTTCTTATGTGTAGCCATTCTAAATTACTCCACAAGGGTCAGGAGACCTGCATATCCAAATATAACATAAAACAGTCATCGCGTCAACAGCGTGCGTGTACGGCGAATCTGTATAAAACAAGACAATAGATTTTCTTCCCGTTTACTCCATGCTCTTTCTGTTCATGGTTCGTGACTCCGTAGCTCTTTTGATACAAATCATATGAGGGAGTTTACACCCCATTTTGTCTAGTGTCTAATCTGATGTGATATTACATACGTAATGCCTGCCTCATCGGCTGGCAGGACCGTCTATTTCTCTGGCGAGTTTTTACCAAGCATTTCAAGCTTCATCTCGTCCTTAATGCGTGTGACGGTACCAGCACCGCCATAGACGAGACCAGTGTACACCATGGCGACACTCGCTCCGGCGTTGAGTAGTCTCAGTGCGCCCTTGCCGTCGGTTACGCCACCCGTCGCAAATATGACTTTTTGCTCCAACGAGTCATTCGTGGAAGTGGGGATTACCGACTTCGCCGTGGTTGCGAGGCCTTCTTTGGGTACACCAGTGATGGTATCATCAATACCGGCGATGCTCGTGTCTACTGCTTCGTCGGTTGTCTTCCGTTGCTGAACGATTTCCTGCCAAGAATGGCTGTCGAGCATTTTTCTATAGCGCTTAACAAGGTCGACAGTACGGTCTAACATCATCGGGCCCGAATAGCCGCCTGTTTCCGTCAAGGTCCTCTGCTCCTTCGATGTGATAGCTATACCTGGCGGTATGATGCCGGTTCGGCGCTTGGTCGTGTTTCCTACGATGACGCCATCGACGCCGCTCGACCATACGGCTTGTACAATGCCCTCCATCTGGCTATCCTCGTCTTCGTCCGGCGAAACCTTGACCATAACTTTGGGTTTCACCTTTCTGTCCGTCTTCTGCGCCGCATCGACGACGGCGCTCAGCAATTTCGCCAAGGGTTCGGCAGCCTGTAGCTCCCGCAGGCCCGGCGTATTGGGGCTGCTCACATTGACGACCAGGACGTCCGCATAGCGGCCCAGCTTTTGTACACAATACACGTAGTCCTTCGCAACAGCATCGACGTCCCGCTCGTCTGTTTCCTTGTTCTTGGCAATCTGGACCAGCAGCAATCGGCCGGGCAGTAAGCTTCCAGGCGGCACATTAGCCCCGTCATTCAGCACGGTCTCCTCGTCAATCCCCACTGTCCTCGCGTATCTACGCACTCTCTCCCGCAACCGCACCGCCATGTTATCAGCACCTCGTGAGTTGAGGCCGTACCGGTTGATGAGCCCATCAAGACCTGGAACTCGGAACATGCGAGGCTTCGGGTTTCCCTCCTGGGGCCGTGGCGTGCACCCTCCCACCTCTACAATGGAAGCACCGAGGGCAAACAGCGCATCGGGAATATCAGCATGCTTGTCCAGGCCAGCAGAGATGGCAATGGGATTGGCGAGCTGTGTTCCAAAAACGGAGACGGATATATCCGGCCCGCCTTCTACGGTCGACCCTCTCTCGCGCGGGTGTAGACCGAGGTCGTACAAGCTCTTCATGGACGATACGGCGGCATTGTGGGCTTCTTCGGCGTCGGGGTAGACATATCGCAGCAGCGGCGGGACGACGTAGCGATGGACGAAAGCACGGGTATCGGTGGCATACACGTAGACGACGAAGCCAGAGACAGCTGCTCCAGCCACGTATAATGCGGTCCGGAGTCGTGATACAGCGGAATATGAGACCGAAGTGGTACTGGCGGCACGTCGTTGGGCAATTCGGGAAATCTGTCTCGGAGCCTGCTGCCGTGCTGTCACTGCCGGAGTAACAGCAAAGAAGATAGAACGCTGCGCCATAGCGCGGGTAAGGGCCATTGCCAAGACGAGCTCGCGGGCTTTGCAGCCCTCAATGGGAATTGTTGAAAGAACGGCTGGGTTACAAACGAGACCGAAGCGCAATGTAGACTAGAACTTGGACAAGACAAGGAGATGTCAATGATGTGGGTTGGTTCGGGGTGACATCCGTTCGTCCAGCTTGGGTCATCGGGCCGCCGGCAGCTGTGGGACTGTATGACAAGTGCTTTGAGTGTGACACAGTACAACAGCACTGTAGCGAACAAACAAACAGCTTACCTGGTATCATTGCTGCTGGAACTTCCTCAGTCCAGACTTGGTTCCTAGAGGCTCATGTTGATGTCTCCTATTCTGAAAATGGCATACGGATTATAGTACAGTCTCAAAAGCAGTCAAGGCTTGAGATTATCCTCTCTGTCGGACCTGATCCTATCCCACCTGACAATATGAGTGCGCCTACACAGCATGGAGAGCAGCCCGTTGCGGTCTGGGTTGTACGTCTCCTGTTGGTATGCAGCATCTCGTACCTATCAACCAGGCGTGCTCAGTTGCGAGGCTCGGCCCTTGCAATCACGATGGCACTGTCTTGTATCTCTCCACTTGCGTTATCGTGGCTAGCGACGGTTAACAAGAATGTGCCTGAGCCTTACTTGGTAAGTCTGAGCGTCCCGGTGATCTTCCAGTAGACATGGCGTCAGAAAAGCCGACTCTAACGGAGGGTTGTGTCACCAGGACGAGATATTCCACATCCCCCAAGCTCAGGTCTACTGTCTGGGCAAGTATTCACAGTGGGACGACAAGATCACCACACCCCCTGGACTGTGAGTCTGTGGCCATCTGAGAACCTTTTCCAGTATTAACTTGTTTCCCCAGATACATCGTGACTCTCCTTTTCAATCGGGTGCTGGGTTTAACGTGTTCTGTCCTCAACCTTCGCGCCTTCAACGCTGACATGGTCGCGTGCATATCTGTGGTTGCTCTGGCTTGCAAAGCGCAATATAGGCAGTGCTTTGCCCAGGCGGATACGGGGCGCCGTATTTCGATTCCTGATGTGTTGACCGGAATTAGCATCGCCTCTTTCCCTGTCATTTTCTTCTTCTCGGGTCTATATTACACCGACCCTTCATCGACACTCATTGTCCTACTGGCGTACGCAAACCACCTCTCAAGAATCGGCACGGGAAAGCCTACACTATTGAACGATCTCTACACGCTTTTCCTTGGCATAACTGCCCTCGGCTTCCGTCAAACGAACATCTTCTGGGCTGTGGTTTACATGGGAGGCTTGGAGACCATTCAGGCACTCAAGACCTTAAACCCAGAGCCAGTGGAGACGCCCAAGTTCTCAACAGTTGCTGATCAGGTCAAGTTCTACGCCTGGCGATATTCTCTCGGCGATGTTCACGACCCCCCTGTCAGCCTTGCGCAGCCGATAGGTAAGTATACCTCGATTCCTTTTCCGTCCTCATCACTGATGGTTGCAGACGTACTCCTCTGTATCTTGAGTATCGCCACTGCCGCCCTCTGGAACTTACCCAAGGTCATTGCCGGGTTCATGCGGCCTCACGGCATCGTTCTCCTCGCATTCGCCGCCTTTGTAGCGTGGAACGGTGGGGTGGTACTGGGTGATAAATCGAACCACATCGCTACCTTGCATTCTGCTCAAATGCTGTATATATGGCCTCTTTTCGTGTTCTTTTCAGCGCCGCTGTTCATCCCTAGAATACTCGACTTGGGAGGCGACGTTTTACGAGCAGTAAACCCCCGACGGACACCATCGGTTCCTCATCCCAGTCCATCCAGCAATGCGGATACTCAGATGGCCTTATTCCACAGAGTGACTACTGCCCTTGTCTTCTTGGGTGCCGTGGCATCCGCGCTCCTCATCGTGCATTTCAACACTGTTATACACCCCTTCACACTGGCCGATAACAGACACTACATGTTTTACGTGTTCCGTTACAGTATATTGCGGGCGTGGTGGGTTCGGTACGCGGTTGCCCCTATCTACGTCGTCTGCGCATGGATGTGTTGGGCCACATTACAAGGCCCGAGGGGAGATTCTGCTGTTCGGGGGGAAAGATGGATAAGGTCACCTTTCACTACAACTGCTCCTCAACAAGCTGCGAATGCCCAAAGTGTTTCGCGACAAACGAAAACTCAGACCTTGACAGATAAAGCAGTGTCAGCATCGCCACCGACCTCGACAGCCTTGATGCTCCTCCTTGCGACTACACTTTCGCTCGTGACGGCCCCACTCGTGGAGCCACGATACTTTATCCTGCCCTGGGTGTTCTGGCGCCTCTTGGTGCCACATCCGATGCCGAGCTCATCAACGGGGGTCACAAATGCAGTACCAGCAACCAGATCCAGAGGAACGTATGCAGCGGAGACCAGCAAACCAAGTCAACCCAAATTTAGCGGCCGTCGAACCACGGGTAGCGTCGCCGCTTGCCTCGTCCTCGCACTCGAGATAGTCTGGTTCATGCTGATCAACTTCGCCACCATGTACATATTCATTGCCCGGCCCTTTTACTGGCGCGCTCCTGACGGCTCGCTTCTCGATGAGGGACGTGTCCAGCGATTCATGTGGTGATATACATGCTGTGACGCAAGGGAAGAAAGACGAAAGTCTGGGAAAATCAAGAAAAGTTTTGCTTCTGTTGATTCGGGAACAATCATATGACCACCGTGTAGGCAGTTGTCCTTTGGCCATATTCCTTCCCGATATGATACGTCATCTGAAATGCAATACAAGCGAAGCTTTCTACTGCAGGACACAGCGTCTAACAGATCATTTTTCAAAAACGATTCCTTGAGAAATCCATCATGTGGCTCATGCAGATTTTGCTTCACGGACATGCTTTCGGCCCCGCCTCACCTTTTCGAAGCGTCTGGGGGGGAATGGTGACTCTCCGTCAGAACTATGAGGTCTTACAACTTATGTTGGTTTAGGGGTCAACTGATACCTGGGGTATTCAGGAAAACACAACCCAAGGCTCATATCTGAGTTGTCGTGCAATGGAAACGGCAAATGGTCAGCTAATGCCACCCTGAACTGGACTCTGCCCAACAGGATCTGGCAGACAGACTTTGGATTGGTGATGATGACAACAGGGTTTAGTCCGCTGGTACTGCACAGCAGCCTGCCTATCTTCAACGTCACTGCCGTCCAGGGCTGTGTAAACGGCACTGGTTACTCATGCGGCGTGAAGGCTCAGGAGTTGCATGTTACATTGGTGTGTCAACCGGTACCGTACAAGTTAATGGTTTCCCAAGGTATATTACACGAGGATTATCCTACACACGGCGAAGTACGGTCGACACGATGATAGTGTGGGCTATCTGGACCTGTACAGGTAAGCCATGGAGAGTGTGAACGTAGTGCGAGTCCGCTGGTCTGGACCACCTTGCCGGTCGTCTTACAAGTTTCAACCCTGATGCTACTCTGCTATACAGTGGTAGAATCGCCACGACAGAAAGTTCGCGTTTGGAAAATGTCACTGTTGGCAAACATATTCCTCGGTGCCAGGATCCGAGACTGCATAGGCGGCAAGCAGAGTAGTGGAAGTTCCTGAGCGGCTAGGTAGTGGATATGAAAATCATGGCTGAGAAGCTAAAGACTGGGCATAAGGGATCTCAAGCAAGACTAATAACTAGGTAGGTATGTGCTATCAATGAGATACGGAGGTATTTTGTTACTCTGCGCGCGGTATAAGGGAAGTTCCAGCTGAATCTGATAAATGAGAGGTAGCCGCCCCGAAAGGGGTTCCGGTTGATAAGGGGGTAGGTAACCTAGACCTGATACCTGGTTAATCACCAACCAAAAATCGCCGTACTGCTGCAGGCCAGAACGCCTTCAGAATCTTTTGTCGTATGTTGCAAGATGCGACTTGTACGTCATCAACCTGTAGATAGGATCTGTAGCTTACTAGGCCGCCAAGTACCTAATTAATGACAGGAAACATGTGTGTATGTCTAGCCCAGGCCGTTTGGTCAGCGGGTTAATGTTCATTGAAAAGTAAGTTTTAACCCGCTCCTCCCCCGGTCCCTTTGACCACGCCCAAAAGTGCCTGCCCTTACTCAGGTCGTCTTTGCCGCGGCTTATGCCAGCCAAGCCAGTTCAGCAAGGGTTATTATGGGCATAGTACCTTGTGGGAGGGCTGCGAGATAAACCGACAGAAATCCCCCTCCTAGGTTAGAAACGTCGTGGTGATAACCCTGGGACGCTTAACGTAGCCTAAAATTGTAAAGAAAAGCTGCTTGACACTTGTCAAGAAGACTCCGTTTCCAGCCGAACCAACGTTGGTAGTAACAAACCGGGCCGAGTTAAATGAATTGGAGAGGGAGCGGAACTCGGGAGGAGTAGAAACCCGGTACACCACATGGTAGGAGGTAGTCTAGGTTAGCCTTTCGATGAATCGGACTGATGGATCCATCGATTCTACCCCGCCTATTCTGCAACATGAATCAATGACGAATAAGGCATTGCGTGCAGGCAGGCAATTGGAGCGGCATAGGGCCGACCGGGCTTGACAGCTAAACTACATGTATGTAGGTATGTGTATTGTGAGTACTTTAGTACTGCTGTATGGCAGCAACCTGTACCAGGACCGCGGCACATGGAGTCATGGACAAGTTCTGGCGGACTTTTGGCGGGTTACCCGACCCGGCCACTCCGGGTTTGGCCGAAGGAATAGAGGGGTTCGACCTACAGCTCCAGACTCTGCAGTTGCAGTTTTCAACTGCATGCATGCATCTCTTGTCTGTCTGATGAGTAGTCTAGTTACTTTGAGTCGGTTGTCCGACGTCAGGATTTTCAATCTGATCTTCCTATCTGAACCACCCACATTGTTCTCACAAACAGCGAAGAACGCATTGTGCACTCACATAAACTCACTCTGTTGAGTCTGTTCCTTCCCAGATTGTGAAGCTCATTGTATTTGGCTACTTGTTTGTTTTACACTTTCGACATCCCTCAGGGCGCTGGTCGCTGGTATTTCGCTGACTGGTTTTGGGTCCGCTTTTACCCTCAGAGGATTGATTACCCGTCGGTAACCTTGCAGTGCTTGCACATTCCACCTCGAAACGTCAAGACACGCTAGATCTACATCTTCAAACGACCATCATCAACCTACCATCTTCGTACCGGCGCGGGATTCCTGATTGTTCAAAACAAATATACCTGACACTCTGCGTCTCAAGATATTAAAACCTAGCAATTCCTGAGACAGAATTGGATCAAATCGATCCATTAGCCGGAACCTACCGACTGGGATCGTATTATTACATCGAGGACTACGACCTCAACCACGACTCTGTGCTGGTACCAAACTAAACCTACAAGGCCAAACCACCTAACTTTTACGAACCTGAGACAAAAATACAAAACCCCAAACACCACTGCCGAAATATGCCGTCCTCACAACGACCCTTCTCGCTCTTCTCCCTCATCTCCGCCTTCCGCGGGCCCGCACAACAAACACCACCTCCCTTATCCGCGTCCTCCCAACCAAACAAGCACACGACAACGCCCGGCAGTGCGTCATATAGCAGCAGCAGTAGCGGCAGCGGCAGCGGCAACAGCAGTAGTAGTAATAATTCTTCGTCATCACCCACAACAACAACGAATACAACGAACGCCACAACAACAACATCGTCACGGACGACGAATACGACGACGACGAATACGGCCGGTGCCGGAAGCGTCATGAACCAACTCCCATTACACTCGCCCCGCCCGATCCCCGGCGCTGCCGCCACCACCGGCAGAAGTAATGCTGGGAACCGCCACAGGCACGGCAACAATAGCAGTATCAGCAGTATCGGCGGCGGCGGTAGGCCGGGCCACCGGCGCGGGAGCGACAGCAGCAGCGAGGGGTTCCGCGACGTCTTGGGCGCCGATAAGTGGTATATCGGCGGACGGACGGCCGCGGGGGATGAGAAGTTCTTCAAGCTCGGCGTGGTGAAGCGCGTCAGGAGCCAGGATCGGCTGAGCTTGGACCGTTTGAGTTTGTGAAAAGATGATTTTTTCCGATGATGGGGCGGGTGTCGCGGAAGTCCCAACATATGGGGGGCGGAGCGATTACGAACCCTTCCCAAAGAAAAAGCTGTGAAAAAAAAGGAGGAGAAGGTATTTATAAAAAAAGAAGAAATCAGTGAAATGTCATCTGAAAAAAGGTGCATCACAGGTTATGTGAACAAGTCTCCGGGTTGTGGTCAATGGATACGTTGCGTCTTTTACCCATAGACATGGCATTCCACTCCCGATATGGCTATGGCTATGGCTATGGCTACGATCCTGGATAAGGGTCAGTGAGTCAGATATTTGCGCCCGTTGTTCCATGTTTGAGCGAGAAAAAAGCTCGACATGAGAACGTGTGGTAAAGGCGGAACGAAACGGCCGATCTTTCTCAAACGCCGTGAGGGCAGATGTCGAGTCCCTACACGAGAACAGACGACACGGTTCTATTTTATATGCAGGTTTTTTTATACTGCTTGGGAATTCGCAAGGTAGAGGTCAGGATAGGATAAGGCGGGCCGGTCTGGGTGGTTCGTTCTTATGTAAAATGAAGGAAAGGTTGGCCAGGAAAGACAAAGGAAGGTTGTCGGCCGGGAGTAAATGTCAACCATATACAGGACAGGACAGGACAGGACAGGGCATACATGCATACATACATACACAAATATCCCACCTTACTCTAGGTACTCTACCCAGGTGAAAGAACCTGAAATATACTCTAGGGTCAAGGCGTTAAGGAAGGCTACGAAAGGGAGATAGCCTCCTGAATGTTCATGCTGTTTTAATCTTGGCATTTCCATCAAACGTTTAACTTCGAGTCTGAATCGTCTCTAATCTTGATCTCATCAAGTCATCCGCATTTTCTCATTTCATTAGGCCCCCCTTAGAACGCGAGCAAGGCTCTATCAAGACCGGAGAGTCACTCTAGTAATCCTCCCAGAGCTCTTTCCGATACCCCTCTGTCAGGCGTTCGTCCGAGCCGAACACCTCCTGCCATCCGACAAACCCCCTGTCGAGCACGAAGACCTTCTGCTCCTTCTTCGCCCCTTCGCCGTTTCCAGCAGCCGCCGCCTCCCTCTCGCGCAGGTACTTGAGGGCGGCGCCGGGCCCCCGCTGCTGGGAGAGGGCGCAGTGGAAGACGACGGTGTCCTTGTCGGCGAGCTTGCGCACGAGGGTCGGCATCGTGGCGTCGAGACTCGCGCTCGGGAAGTGCAGGGACGAGCGGATGTGGCCGCCTACGTGGTCTGTTTTTTTTTTCTTTGTTAGTTGATGAGAAGGATACGGTTACAACTGTTACCAGAGTCTTTCCGGAAGCTGGTAGAACCTTTACAAGAGGATAATGGCATATGCTAGTATAGAGAAATATAGGGAAGAATACTGAAATAAAACTCGCAATGGACGTATAAAGAAAGTGTGTTTGCCTTGTAAGAGCAGAAGGTCAAAGACTCACCACCATCCCTCACATCCACCACAGCGATCGAACCCAAGCCGGAACCTGAATCTCCTTCCTTCCTCACTTTCTCCGTTTCCGCCTCTGTCGCAGACGCAGTAGCTACTCCTGTACCTGTGGCGCTCTCCGCAGACGCCGCGCTCGCAGCGAGCAGCGTTTCGGCCAGCTTCGCCGCCGTGATGCGCTCTAGGCTCGATATCGTGATGGAGGACATGTCTTTTTCTTTGTTTTGGGTTTTTTTCTTTTCCTCTTGCGATTTGGAATAAGGTTTTTGCTGCGACGAGGTACTGCAGCAACTGATTAGTAAAAAAGCCTTCTAGAACATAGACAGATAGAGCTTTACTTCTCAGACAAGCCGCCTGTTGAGAGATCAGACCAGCGGCCTCTGATAGTAGTAGGGTCTATGAGAAGTAGGTGAGTTTTTCTTCAATCCTCAGGGGTGTTGATTATCTTCTGCTTTCTCCTGCCTGGTCGTATAACAAGCTACCTGACCAGGGCAAGTTAAGCACCATGTCCACTCATCCTTGTGACGAGAAATATAGAAGAGGATCATGTATATCTAAGGGCACAGGAAAGCAAAGACGGGAGGGGGGGGAGACTCAACCTACAGCAGATCAGAATAGTCAAAGTAGTTGGACAGCTTACATCCAGCAAGCTGTCAGGACACGCTCGACGAAACCACTGGCCTTTCTCTTTCACTATGCCTTAAGATTTGAAGCTCGAGTTCCCTCAATGGCTAGGCCTCCCTTTCAATCTCTCTTCTTCGCAATATACACGTAAGGAGAATCTCAAGATGCCAGGGAGTAACCTTAGGATGGTTAACCTGAGAAAGAGACTCGGAGGAGCAGGGTGTCCGACCCCACGCATTACATGCTTTACGTGCATGTGAAAGATGCATGTAAAGGATATAACCTTTCTGCTGAGATATCTCTCACAAACCACGACCACATAATAACTTTGAGTTGTAGGTTAGAGGTTGAGTTACGAGAATGAAAAAGTTAAAATGGAAACATTAGGGAGACAAAGCCTTCTACCGATCATTTGATCCCTGTATGGTCTTCAATTATTCCCCATCTGCCATAGCGTGATATGAAGCAATGCGTCTAACCTTAGGCTCCGGTGGTCTTGGTAAACAATACATTTAAGGAATACATGTTGACATCAAAAGGGAACCATCTCAGATTGTCATCTCATCATCATATTGCTCTCATGGCCACATACCATCCCACATGAAGAGCCACCCAGCCCAGTACTTGTCATAATTCCCCACAAGGTAGGACAGGCCGTCTCCTTCCGTGCCCGTCTTGTAAGGTCGCGTGTAGAGGCCTCCGGTCCGGAGATGGCGTTTGATGGCCATGTAGACTGAGAAGCTGCTGGGCATCGCGCCTACGAAGAAGTCGCTCCCAAGGAGAACCACAAAGTCGATTATACCCTGTTGGTCCCAACTGAGAGACTCGAGTTCCTCCAGATCTTCGCCGGTCAGCAGGTCCGACTTGGTAACGATCCTCATCTGAGCCATCTCGACGGCCGCCTCCACAAGCTTATCAGCCTCGGTCAAATTCCCAGTGGCGAGATATGCTGTCTGATACCCTCGCTTCTGCGCCTGCTCAAGGTAGGCATTAGACTGAGTCTCGTAAGAGGGCCAAAAGCCCAGCGCATCGCTTTCGGTTCGTAAATGTATCCCCAGAAAAGCACCGTCTTTGGCGCCGTCCTTCTCCGCAAACGCACGCATCTTGTCCAGCGTCTTCTTGCCCAGCCGGAGGAGCTGATCGTTGAACTTCAGTATACCCCCATAGGACGAAGAGAATTCGGGTCCGTCACGGTAGATCTGCCAGTCCCATAGTACGCCCCAGTTGAAACGGATGAGGCGGGGCTTCTCCTTAGAGGGCGCATGGCCGTGCTTCGGGTTATCAAGCCATTTGCGAAAAGTTTGACCGAAGCGATCCGTGTGTCGGTTCTGGTCCTGACGGTCGCAGCCCTCGCGGTTTCCAAAATCCTTCGGGGTGATCAGATCAATCTTGGGGTCCTCGCCAGCACCCGGAATGTCTTTCGCGGTGTCGTAGATGGTGATCTGCGGGCAACTCTCGCGGAAGGCATCGCGGAATCGCTGCTCGTCGAACATGTAGGAGAAGGGGAGGTACTCGGTAAAGAGGTTGGCCAGATCCTTCTCACTGCGCTTGCGGATGCGGGGGATCGTCAGGCCGGTGGCACCAGCCTCGAGGGCGTAGCGGATACATGTCTGAATGTAGTTTCTTATGTTGCCAATTCCACCTGAATTGTTGTCGCATATGTAGACAAGACCCTCCACCCATGTGGTTTCGTCGCAAACACGCTTCAAGGGCCAGGCGACGAACGGCGCATCGGGCTGGGACAGGTCGACATCGTTCCCTGGTATGATAGGAGCTGACGTCGACAAATGCAGCTGTGACTGTTGCTCATCTTCCGGCTTCGGGGAGGGCGGAGAGGATTCGGAATTGGATGACGACGTGAACGGAGAATGCTCGGATAGTTTGGTTTCCAGCCAGTCAGCAGACTTAGCAGGATAGGAACGTGTATTAGGTATTCGAAAGGTCCATATCGCTATGAGAAGGACGGTACAGAGCGTCGGAAGGAAGATATTTCGTCGAGGCATGAAGCCTAAGATATAATTTAGATAGCCATTATGTGCCATCACGAAAGGAGAAGGGAAAGAGAGATATTAGAACGGGATAGTGTGGACACGACTCGACCGGCGTGGCTTGGCTTGCAGGGATTCAGATTCAGGTTTAGGTTGCTAAAATGACGTGCACATGCCTACTACAGCTCATACAGAGGATCCTTGTTTTGAGGTTGATCCCGGAGCAACGGATAAGGACTTGTCATTGCACTGCAGGACTAGAAGAAGGTTCAACTTGGTTTGCAGGGGTTTTGAACGGTGAAGGCAAGAAATAATCTACAGAAGCAGGACAGGATCTGAGCGGGCTGCATGTGGTTAATAAACGGACCATTGTGTCACAATGGCCAGGTTGTACAAGGTGCACTTAATGTGCTGCAGTAGGAGGTGCCTCCCGTACTACATCGTAGGTTCGTACCTGCCTGTGTGTCTACAAGTATGTGTAGTATTGTCCCTGCCTCTTTTACCCAGAGCCTTGGCAATTCTCAGTCATTCAACACGAGTCTCGGGCAACTCAAGAGTCTGAGCCTAGCCGGAATAATACTCTAGGTAGGAATAGGTGCTGTCTGTAGGTATTATGCCTAGAAACACTTCTCCTTGCCACAAAGGTAGGTAAATGCTGTTCCGACTGCCACTGCTCATATACCTTGGTGACCTGCTGTACTCCAACCTGATGTCGTGATGTATCCAACTTTCCATCATCTATCCAACAAGTGCCTATGAGGTGGGCAGCATATGGGTCGTAGCATCAAATGCCATAGCACGATCAAGAGAGCGCCCAATGGATAATTAAGCAGCAGTACCTGCTAGCGCCAACAAGAGCTGTCCCATAAGGGAGATCGATGTTCTCATCCAGAGGTCATAGCGAGCAAGAGCACAGAGCACAGAGCACAGAGCACAGAACCAAGAGGATGGCCACAGCTCCTTCTAGTATAGTGACTTCAAGGGCGATGAAGGTGAGGCTCTATCGAATAATGCTTCTGGCTCCTCCATGGACGGACACAATGGGATTTGTCACAACCAAGTTTCAGGCGGACTTAACATGTTGCAGCCAGGGTTGTGGGCTTCTCTTTTCTACCGGGGGAAGCCACTGCCAGCATACACCGTCTGTCCTCACGGATATGACGCCGAGCGTACCTGCGGAGCACGTACCGAGAAGTGATAGCATAAGAGGCTGGTAGCGCCGCATATTCAAGACCAAGCAGCTCTAAACATTTGGGTGGACGCGTTGGTTATCTTAAGTATTGGAAGTATAACATACCCCAATATTTTCAAGTCCTTACGCTTCCTCTGGAAACCGGAGATTGGAGGTACTCCCCTTTTCTACACAGTACATATGTAATCATTTGACTTGCTTGCCCTATGTGACGTTATCGCGATTCTTATACTCGCTCTGCTGTGCAACCATCAACGGCATCCAAATACAAGACTGTGCTCAAAGAATAAAGTAACCTACTTGTTTGAGTACTGTATGACAACTGCACCTATCTGGGCCAATCTCTCACTGGCTGCGTACTCGACAGGGACTTATGGTTCAGATCAGGAAACGTGACACTGCCTCACAACTCGTTAACCCAAGACTCTCATTTTCAGTTATGCTGTCGTAGGCTAGAGAGGCAACATGTAGAACTAAGAGTGGCAAGTCAAGTAGTCTAGATGCCAAATCCTGCCCCCAATTAGTCAATCTATTTCCTGCTGATCCATGCTTTCCCCAAGACTGGACAGCTGTTCATCTGTACCTCCCATGGAAATGCTCCAAACATTTTCGTGTCTCCAAAAGGGGAACGTACCTCCGTTTCTGGCATGATGGCAATATCAATCCTGGATCATCTTTCCGTCCCACAAGAGGGCTGTGTGTCCCTGTGCCTGGCCCGTGTTACCAAATTTGGCATCACGGGTAGCTACCGAGCTCCGGTACAGATCTCGTTTGTGCTCAATTTGCGTGTGCAAGCAACCCCAAGCTCATGAAACATTAGCACATGAATGGCCCGGAACCGGGGAGGACTCAGAAAGGATCTCAGGTACCTGGGATAAATCTTTAGTACTTCACAAAGTTCTGTAGTGTCAAATCCTTTTGAGGTACGCGGGTCATACAGGCAGGGTGAGAACTCACTTAAGTCACAGTATGCCTCCCGAGAAATAAAACCGTGTTAGGGAACACAAACACCAAAAGATCCATTCGGTGGATCTATGTTCTGGCATACCTACTGCTCCCATCATGATAATCCTGGCTGGGGAATTCTTTCTCCATTGTTGATCGACTGACCGAGGTGAGGTCGCCCCAGGAAATCGATTTAATGATACAGCACGGTACAAGTATGCATTGGACTGAAGAGGGGTCTTTAACAGTTTGTCTTCCCCTTGGCCTGCTGTCTTGTGGCGCATATATACGAAAATACGAAAGTCTACAGTGCGTGGTTGAGTGCTAAAGAAGAGCATCCCATCCTCAATAACGACCGATACAAGCTGCTGGCTGCGCCAAATATAACAACGCTAATAATGCAACCGCTGACATGAGGGGGTATGTTCAGAACAGGACAAGCAAGCTAACAGGCTACCGTAAATCTTATTAGAGTTTGAGATGCTCAAGCCTTTGCGATCCAACCAGAATTGATGAAGAAATCAAATATTCTGCCCCCCTTCTGAGAGTCCAGCCGAGAAATCTCCTTCACTTGCTTCTTCTTCAGGGCGCCATTGCCTTTAAGCGCCTCCTTGAGTACCTGTTCCTTGATCATTAGGTACGGCTTCGGCTGGATCCGCGATACCCTGCACAGTTCCACCTCTTCCGGCGTCAGTAGGTGCAGGTCAGGCGCATTATCCTCACTGAGGGTTAGCGGCTGAACCCCCGAAATGGGCTGCGACACAAATCTCGGCCGCGATGCCAATGTCCCGTTGATGGCCACACCATTGGCCGTCGTATCCTGTGCCCCACCATCTGCGGCCCGGGAGTCACTGTTGGCCACCACGTCCGGCGTACTCCGCGCGGCTGACGAGTTCCAGTTGGAACCAGGCCGGAATGGGAGCTCTGGGGCGACCAGAACTGCCGCTCCACTCGGGGGTTCGGGCGGCGGAGGCTGCTTAGACCTTTGTGCAGTGGCTAGCCTATCCCTGTCCATGGAGCCCATTGGTATGGCTTTCTGTACACGCTGTGCTTTCTCCTGCTCGTATTTCTCACCGCTCCGGAGGTCGCCGATCTTGAGGCTCCTCCACTCCTGTAACTGACTTATAGCTTGCCGCAGGTTAAGCTCGTCGAGAAACCCCTGACACAGCGATTCGAAATCGTCATGATTCATCATCCGTGCAAATGGCTTGGCTTTGTTAACGAGATCCCGCTCTTCCTTTGTTCTCTTCTTCTCGAGCTTCGTATTCTCCCTATAGTCGAGAAGGTTGTGCTCAAATATTACCTTCTTCCGCTCCACTCGCTGCGTTAGTCGGCAGTTGTAGATATCCATCACCGTAAGCTTCAACTCCATTTCTGGCTCAAGTTCGCCGGTCCGAGGGTTGATGCCGTCGCCTGGATCGAATTGCATCAACTGGACAGCTTCCTCAGCCTCATTTGCGTATTCGGTCTCGAACTCCAAACGTCCAGGCATATACCCTTGAATTTCGTGGCAGGATGGCACACTGGCCGTGGGCTTGGTCTTGGGCGGCATGGGAGGTGCGTTCTTTTGCGTTTCCCGCCGCTCTTCGATCCTCTTTTTCTTACGCGCTTGGAATTGATCACGGGTGATTTCTTGCGCTAGCTCCATATCGTCAGGTCGACATCTCTTCGGTAACGGGAAACAGGGAGAGTCGATGTAAACTTGGAGATAGTGATCGCGAACTTCGTCCTTGTGACGGTAGCCACCGATATGATCCGCAATATCGGCCCAGGATCCCAGCCCGTAAATCTCACAGCCTTCCAGCAGGAGGAGTTCCTCGTCTGCACCCCAGTCGCGGTCGAATATAGGTATCGAATTCTGCTCTATGACTCGGTAGGGATGGGTGGCTGGCTGGTGTGAGCCGCTCGAGGCGCCGCTGGAGAAGCATTGTACGCACAGATCGTATTCGTTACAGGCACTATGGGCGCATCTGATGCGGACCTACAGGTGTGTTAGCATTGACATCCATCAAGTAAGTAGAAACAACAGGACTTACAGTGGAGGTGATGTCAGCAGAGCATACGTCGCAAACGTATTTTACACCACCCTCGCCGCCCCGCGTGGCGGTCTTTTTGCGGATTACTCCCATGTCCTCGGCCAACTTGACTGATCACTGGCTAAAAGCCAGCATACAAAACCTAAGGAGGCTATTGAGGGGGAGAATGAAAGAGCAAGCTGGCGAACTGGAAGCTTTATGTCATACGTGAACCGGGGTCTCCAACCACGCAAGGGTTTCAGAACGTATCGAAAGTTATTCCTGCGATGGAGGATAGTTTACAAGGCGGTAAATTTGATGGATCTCCGATGCCTTGCGAATCGTCATGGTCGCGACAGGAGGACACGATGCTCAGCGGCTGTTGATATCGTTCTACTCATAAATGGGGGCTTTAAGCCTCGTCTATGCCTACTGTGGTTTAGTCTGTTAACGAGATGTGCATAAGGCTTCCCCACTTCTTTTCCGTGCACAGTGCACGCTAGACTAATGCACACCTAGCCTTTTAGGAGCCAAGTAGGTAGTCCTGGACTGTGGGAAGATCTGGAGGCTCTCCATTTTACCCTCTTTAGACCCAGACTACATTGTCTACTTTGCTACTGTTGTATGGTTGTAATGGGGTAGGTCAAAAAGTTACTTTTCGTGACGCGCTTCTATGAAACGTGTAAAAATGCTTTGCATGGAGGGAAAGATGTAAGCCCATGTTTCAACACATCTTTATGATATCTCATGCTTGGAGACTTCCCCAAGGCCGAGGGCTACCTAGGTATGGAAGTGATGACCTCACAAACTTCAAGCATACCTACCCCCAGTTTGTTTTGTTTTCTTTAGCATGCCTGCCATGGACCGCAATCGTGTGGGGCAGACACATGGCGCGGGGCTCTGGGGTTTGGCGGGGTTACAAAGTTCGTGCAATAAAGATAGTCGACCAAAGGTCATGGTGATAGGTATTATGTGCAAAGATTGAGGGCCATAACTTTTTTTTTAATCTCTCATCGTCTCCGTGACCGTATCCTCACACCCACTTTGCCGTTCTACAAGCATTTCTTCCGCATCTGGAATCGCTTATGAACCTTCATATCCGAACCTGAAACTCGATCTTCTTGGACTTGACAAACATGCCTGAAAAATTACTCGACGACATTTCTCACAGGCGATACAATCCCCTCAGGGGATCGTGGCTCCTGGTGTCACCTCACCGAACTAAGAGGCCATGGCAGTAAGCAAACCTAAGCCTCCAGTGTATCACTAGAATTAGAGTCCCTCCCATCTTACCGTCGATTTGTATAGAGGTCAGCAGGAGGGGCCGGGAATCAACGAACTCCCTGAATACGATCCAAAAGTAGGCCATCCCGAGTGTCCCCTTTCACGTCCCATTGTTAACCTGCTGTCAGTGTTACCTATGCCCTCGCAACCCACGCGCTCAAGGTGACAACAACCCGGACTACAAAGAAACTTTCGTGTTCGTCAACGACTACAGCGCTGTCAAAGAGATACAACAGGACTACGAGCCAGAACCGGCTTCCTCGAGCGACGGTGAGCATATCTGGCCCTGGCGTGCTGTAGAGTTGTAAGAGTGCTCTGTTGAGCTAACAACCAGTAGATCTCTCTTCTCTGCTCCTCCGGGCCGAAGGGGTCAAGGGGAAATGTTTTGTCCTCACCTTCTCCCCGAAGCACCATCTTACCCTCGCAGACATGCCTGCGAAAGAAATACTGCCCATCATCGAGACCTGGACACGCATCTATGCAATCCATCTCGCCCCCACAAATCCTCTTGCTCCCATTGCAGCCAAGATGGACCTAATGCGTAGCGAGGCACCACCCGAGAGCCTGGTCCCCTCGCCCACTCAACAACTTCGATACATGCAGATTTTCGAGAACAAGGGTGCTGCTATGGGCTGCTCAAACCCGCACCCGCATTGCCAGATTTGGACAACGAGCACCCTGCCCGAGGAGCCCGCAGCAGAGGCAGTCCAGATGGCCAAATACCGGACTGAGCACGGCGGGCGACATCTCCTGTTGGACTATGTCAAGCTCGAGATGGAGAAGAAAGAGCGTATCGTGTACCAGAACGCCTTCTTCCTTGTTGTGTGCCCGTGGTGGGCTGTGTGGCCGTTTGAGGTGATGATAATCGCCAAGCGACACGTCAGAGCCCTCGTCGACCTGACCGAGCAGGAAAGACTCTATTTCGCCGAGGCAATTCAGGAGGTGACCAGGAGATATGATAACCTCTTCGAGACGAGTTTCCCGTACAGCTCGGGCATTCACCAGGCGCCATTGGACGGAACAGACGAAGAGATTGAGAACAGCTATCTCCACATGCATTTCTATCCACCGCTGCTGCGGTCGGCCACAGTGCGCAAGTTCCTCGTCGGCTATGAGTTGATGGCTGAGCCACAGAGGGACATTACCCCTGAGCAAGCTGCTGCGAAGTTGCGCGACTGTGGGGGAGAACTGTACCGGAACAAGCTACAATGACGGAACTACGTAGCACATTGTAGTGTATTATCAGATCCTTTTGTACAATAGTGTTCCTTCCGAGATAGACATTAATCCTTATTAGAGTACCTGAACCGCAACCTTTTGCTTTGCTGCGACACGTAGACCTATACAATCTACGCCTGAACGTAAAAACTGTACTGCGAGACCATCCAGATAATGCCAACGGAAGCAAAGAAGAATGGAAATAAGATGGGAGGTGAGATATATGCCGTGCGATAGACAGCCCACTCTGATCCGAAATGGGAGAGGGCGACGATGTAGGTCCACAGAGCCATGTGATACACAGGCGCGAGGTGGAGGTTGTAGCTCGCGTAAAGGCGCACAACGGCGGTTATGAAGGTATAGGTGCCGAATAACCGCGCAGCTAAGGGTGTGACCTGGTCTGTGGTGCGGCCACCCTTGGCGTTGGCTGACGAGGCGGGTGCGAGTTTGTTGATCGAATCTTCAGGCTCGAAGCTGGTTGATTTGGGCGGGAGAGACGGGTTTGGCACGAACTGGCCGTTGTAGAGTCGACGAGAATAATGCAAGGTCAGGTAGTTTTGTAAGGAGTTGCCGACTGAGATTACCGAAAGCTGCAAAACCCTTGCTCATGTTAATGGCCTGAACATCGAGAACAAGACAAGAGACAAGATAGCAGCAAGCCCCCTTACCCCGAACATATAATAAGGTAGATAGCCTTGCCCTTGTGGCAGATAGGCTTTGAGAGTGTCTAGCACCACGTCCATTTTGAGCACGACTGTAAGGATGTTGTCGCGGGTCGAGTATACGGTGTATTGACACAAGCAGCCTGTATGTCAAGTGAGAGCAAGTTCATGCTACCTACTCTCCTGGTCTCATCAGGGGCTGCTGGACGGATATACCTTTTATCGATATTCTCCAATGGCCCCGAGGTACAGAAGGTATTTAAGGGTACTTCAATTGTTATATGTAGGTACATTTAGGTAACTTCCGTAGCAGGATTCTGTGGATCCAGTAAACAGTTGATCAACAGTTGACAGATTTTCACCTGTAAATTGATAGCTTATTTCTGTAGCCATTAATACCCCTTAATATCATGCATTTTTATACGCCTATTTTGTTTTTAACGCTTAACTTTTTTCAACGTTGAAAGTGTGCCGACTGTCTATACTTTCAATTGCCTATTTTACTGATCAACGCTTTGAGGGCTATCTAAGAACAGAAAATCTACTGTTGCCTGCCCTTACTGCCCTTACTGCCCCTTTAGAACTGCCAGTTCTGAGGGTGCCAGTTCTAAGGGTGCCCTTCCTGCCCTTCCTGCCGTTCTTACCTGTCACAACCCAAACAAGGAGAGCCAACGGATTCAGCCCGGAGGGGTAGAATGACCCATGCGACCCGATAGCAGACCACAAGCCAAGACGGAAAT
>MU281025.1:0-20614 GCA_022385605.1 Xylariaceae sp. FL0594
ATTCCTTTGTTGGTTGTGTGGCCTGCTGTCGGGTCGCATAAGTCCTCCTACCCCTCCGGGCTGAGTTCGTTGGTCCTCTTGTCGGGTTGTGACAAGCTAGCTAAGAACAGTTTAAATATTTTTATATAAAAGTTTTAGTAAAGCTTTATTATGCAAAAATCTAGTTTTATTTGAACTTAGATAGAGTTTTCGTAAAAAAGGTTAATATTAAAAAGCTTTTTAAAAGCTAAAAGAATTAAAAGGCTATGAAAATAGTAAAGTTAGCTTTATGGTTAAAAACAGTTATATTAAGCGCTTAAAAACATTATTTATATTAATTTTATTAAAACTTAAAAAACTCTAAATAATATGTCAAATTATAGGTTATTAAAAGTTTATAAATTAATTAATAAATATAAAACATATAAAAGTAGCAATAAAGCTAATATAAACTAAATAGTATGAAAATTATCTTTTTTTAAAAAAGAAATGCTAATATTAATACAAAAATTTATATATATTATACTATAATTTTTTTAAAGTTATAATGTAAAATAGTTTATATTAATATACTTTAACGCTTTAAATTAGCAACCAATTATAATAATATTGCTCTAAGCAATAGTTCTAAGTTTATAATTAATATAACTTTATAATTAATATAAAAGCAATTATAAAAAGTAGTAATCTATTAAGCAATGGTTTAAAAGGCAATAAAAATATAAAAGCTATTAGCTATACGTATTAAAAGCTTACTAATTAATTATTTAAGAAATATATTATACAGTAAGCTTAATAGTTAGTAGTATATAAAGTATATTTAGCGGTAATAGCATTTAAATTAGTATAAAATTATAATATACATATATATATTCTAGTAGGTTTTATTAATATACTGTTTATAAAGTATATAACTATTGTCCCGATCGCCATGTAAGCATAACAGCTTGTATTGATACTATAGACGAAGATTCTAAACTAGAGAAGAAAGGAAGGAAATAAACAAAGGCGAAGGCGTGTCGAGAGTAATTGTACATTTAGAATTATCGATAATATGTTCGTCGTAGCTTAGTCATCGCTTAGTCGTCCACCACAACCTCCAGCCATGATGTCTGTACGCACGTTCGCAACAACTATTGCTACAAACATTTTCATTAAAATTAATATGTAATTAATTAAAAATAAAAATGTTAAAGGTAATAATGAAATAGCAATTTTATAATATTTAATTTAAACCACTATTAAACTAAAACTTTTTAATATATAAATTATAAAAAATAATAAAACGCAAAGGAATTATATTAATATATTAATAGTAAAAAAGGCAAAATTAGTCAAAAAGCAGAAATTAATTTAAAATTAATAAATTAAAAACATACACAAAACAGTTAATAGTTTAAAAGTAAATAGTAAGTAAAATATAAGGAGTGGTGGTAAAAATAAAAAATAAAAAAGTTAAAATTTTATAAAAAACTAAAAATATAAATTACAAAGCAATTAGAAAATAAACTACCAATTTATATTTAAAAAATTAATAATTAATAGCTTTATAATTAACAACTAGCAACAGCTTTTTAACATATAATAATAATAAGCATATATAGTTATAAACTAATTATAAAAATATATAAAATAACTATATAACTAATAATAAATATTTTGAAGCAACTAAATAAAAGCTAATTGCTATTAAAAAAGCGGAGTATAACAAGGTATCTCCTTAAATACTGAAATACTTTTTAAGCTTTTATTTTTTATTGTTTTTACTGCTAAAAAATTGCTAATGCTTTGGTAACTAATATAAATAGCTAAGTTTTTAGTAACTAGATTTTTAAATAAAAGTTAACTTTTAATAATACTTTTTAAAATTATTAGTTTATTACTTTATACTAAACCCTAGTAATATAACTTTATATATAATTTGTAAATTTTATATTATTATTTAGAAGGCTATAATTTAAAATAGTTTTTTAAAATTATTTAACTAGCTAGCTAAGTTTGTTTAAAAGGATGTTTTATTTGTATATAATTTATATAGGTAGGGGAAATAGCGCTAATAAGCTTTATTTACAGGTTATACTTCCACTTTTTATTATACCTCTGTAGCTAATAGCTAAAAAACCCATTATTGTTAATACTTGTATAAATTATATATAAATAAAACTTTTTTTAAGCAGACATAGCTAGCTATTAAATTAATTAAATAAATAGTTAACTATACTAGATTACTGCTTTTTAATTAGTAATATAAAATTCAATAATTAAAACTTTTATTATGAATATTACCAATATTGCTTATTAACTTTATTAAACTATATAGGTTAAGTTTTTTTATTATTTAATGAGCTTATTAACTTTTATTAACAAAATAAAAACTTTAACGAAAAAGCCAATTTTTTATAAATATATAACTATATTTATAAATTTTTTAACTTTAGGTTTTTTAGTATAAACTTTTAAAACTATATAATTTAAATCTATTTTAGCTTTTATAGCTATTTTATTAATAATAAAAGGCTTTATTTATATTAACTTTTACTAAATATACTTTTAAGCTATTAAATTTCATATTACAAAAATAAATAAAATAAACTAATAATTTTTTTTAAAAAAATGTTAAACTAACTAGTAATATATATATATACATATATATATATTATTTATAAAGTAATTTACCTTAAGCTAAAACAAAAAATTAATAATTAATTAATAACTGTAAAGCTATAGCTTTTTACTTTGCTTTATTATTTATATAAAAAGTAGAAAATAATAATTACTAGTTTATTGTTTACTTAGTTAAAGAGCTTATAAAACCTTTAAATATATAAATATAATTAAACAAACATTACAATAATATTTCAATATAAATTTTAAAAATTATTAAATTGAATACTTTATTTAACACAGGTAAAACAGCTAGGAAAAATAATTAAATAGCTTAGTTAGGTTTTCTTGCTAACTCACTTTTTATAAACATTAAAAAACTAAATTATAAATTTAAAATTTAATGCTTTTATAACGCTATACATATATATATATTTAGCTTATTTAAAAAGTAGTTAACAAAACTTTTAGTATATTTAGCAATATAAAAGAAGCTCAAGAAAAAAATCTTTAAACTGAAAAATAATATAAATAACTATAAAAAACAGTGTTCTTATACAACTGTTTTATAAAGCTATAAAAAAGGATTATAAAGCTAAAAAGGGTTTTAAAGTAAATTAAGCAGTTTAAAAAAAACTAATATTTATAGAGCAAAATTATATTATATACTTATTTTATATATACTTGCTTTTAATTACTGCTAAATTGCTATTATATATATATATTTAAAAAGCATTCAACGGTTTTAAGTTTAGCAAGCCTATTTAGTTCCTTGTATAATAAATAATAAAATATAGTTTAAAACCTTTAAAAATAACCATAAAAATTAAAGCAAATAAAGCTTCATAAAGAAAGAAAACAAATAATTGATTTGATTAAAACAACAAATATAAATTATGATAAAAACTGCATTTAACAGAAAAAAAGAATAAAATAAAAAATAAAAACCACTTTTTATATAATTTAGCTATTTCAAATTTTAAAATAACTGTTATAGGGCATATACCTAGGTACTTAGGTACTTTTAAAGCCTTTGTTTTTTGCTATCTTTGCTACTAATAAATTGTTAATTTTTTAGCAACCACTATAACTAGCCAGTTTTTATAAACTAAATCTTTGAATAAAAGTTAATTTTTAATACTACTTTTCAAAATTACTAGTTTATTACTTTGTAATAAACTATAGTAACGTAACCTTTTATACTTTTCTACTTTTAGCTATTTATAATTATAATATAATAACTGAAAAATTTAAAAAAACGTAAATAAAACGCGTAGTTAGCAAGTAAAAAGCAAACGCTTGCTAAAAGCAAACTTTAAATACTAACTAATAAAAAATTGTTAAAAGCTAATAATAAAACCTTATTATTAAAGTTAATAAAGTTAAATATTTAATCAATATATAAGCAGTTAGCAATATAAATATATAAACAAGTTTTTTAAATAATTAAAAGATAATTCATAGAAACCTTCTTTATACTTCAAAAATATATAGTTAAAATATTAAAAGCAAAGACCTTTATTTTAACCTACGTTTTAAATAGGAAAACTATACCTTTATATGATTTTAACTAATTAAAATAAAGCTTCCTTTAAAAGCTATAAACCTTTTTGCAAAAGGATTATAATTATAAAGCAAAAAAAAAATTATTAATATAAGTACAGGCTTTACTAAATTAAAACAATTGATTAATATAAATATTAAAAGCTATAAAAGTAATAAGTTTAAAAATAAAGTAAAACATTTATATGTAACTATAAAAAGCTTAAGCTAAAACTATTAAAGATAAAATTAAGAATTAAAATTTTGCTATAAAAAAAGTAATTAGCAAAAGCTTAGTTTAAAAAATATTCTTTAATTATTTAAGCGTTAATTTAAATAAAATAACGAATTTCAACTAATTAGTAATTATACTATGATATACTAAAATATAAAGATTTAAAAAAGTTACTTTTAAAAACTTTTAAAAGTTTATTAAGTATATAAATAGTTATATAAAATAAGCTAAAAAAGGTTTTTTTTAAATAGTAAATACTAATATAAAAGTTTAAAAGCACTATTTAATATAAAAATAATAGCTAACTAACATTTAATTATTAATATAAACTTGAATTTAAATAAAAAAAGTATTAATAAAGAAGTAAATATTGATATAAGTTGCTATCATTTTATATTATAAAGTAAAAAAGGAATAACGCACATAATAAACTAATCATTAAAAAACAGTTAAATAAAAAAAGTTATATTAATAGTTTGGTAAAAAAGCAAAGGTAATAACTAATTTAAATATAAGCGAACTTTTAAAAATATACTAAAAAAGTAACAAATTGCTAAATAAACTATAATGAAAGCAAATTAGTATATATTACAAAAAACTAAGTTTTATTATAATTATAGTATAGTTAGCTATTTTTTATAGCTAATTGTTAGAGTAAGCTTAAAAAGGGTAGTTTAAAACAAATAGCTAAATAAAAAGCTAATAGTTAAATATATTTAAATATTTGAAAATAAAAATATAGAATATTTAACCAGCTTAATTAAACCTAAATTTTTTTTAAAAATTAAAAGCTATGCTAAAGTAAGATATTATATTTAGTTATTTTAGCTAAAATATATTGAATAATTAAATTAAATAAACTATGTTCAAAGATTGCTACTTTAATTTCAAATAGAAACTAAAACAAGTTTACTATAAATATAAATATAAAATATTAAATCAATATAATATATTTATAAGACCTTAATATAAAGGCACATATATAAAATAGCTATTTTGATTTTAAAGTTAATTAAATTAAATAATAATATATTTTAATATTATAGTATATATAAAATTACTTTCACAATAACTAACGCTTGTAGTAAAAAAAGTTTGTTTTTAATGTTCTATATGATTTGCAAAAAAAAAAATATTTAAAATTTTATAGTTAAATGTAAAAATAAGTTAACTAGACATTTTTTACAAATACTGCTTTCATAGTATAATATTTTAACAACCATGAAAAATTTAATTTAAACAGGTACGCTAGCAGTATAGTTAGCAATATATTAGTATTTATTATAAACATTATTAATATAGCGCTTAAAAAACTTGTATTTTTTAAAATTAATAAAAGTGATATAGAGTATAAAGCAATAAATTTATTTATATGTTTTAAAAGCTTTTGCTATTTATATTTTAAATACATAGTAAAAAAACTGCCAATTGTTAAAAAGGCAGTTTATACTATTAATTTAGTAAAAACTGTAAAGGTTTTTTTACACCTATACACTTTACTATAAGAATATAGTATAAAGTATTAAAAAATACTTATAAAAATTTTATATATAAATAGGAGTTGCTAATTAAAAGCTAATGAAAGCGCGCTTATACTATTTATATTAAAAAGAAATAGTATATTACGTTTTTGATTTAACTATTGCAGCTTATAAAAGATTATTATTAAAATCTACTACTTTTTATTACTTATTTTAAAAGTTTCAATGTGTTTCGCTAGCGTTAAGGTGTTTAGCAAATTACATTTGAAAAAGGTCTATTATAAAATATATAATGTTAATAGCAATTAGTAAGAAATTGATTTTAAACGCAATATAAACACTTTAAATATATAGTTACATTTTTTAAGTTAATTAATGCTTTAGCAACTTTTAAGCTTATATATATAAAGCGTAAATAAACCTAAAAGATTATATTTATACAGTTTATTTAAATAATGTAATAATATTTTTATATAATATAAAAAAGCATAAAAACTATTTTAAACTAATTTATAAATAGTTAAAACAGTATAGGCTATTTATTAAACCTTTAAAATTAAGTTTTTAAGCTATATTATTAATATTAAAAGAATGTAAATAAACTTATTGTAAATATCTACTATTAAAAAATAAAAAATATTGCTGTTAATTTATAACATTTAAATGTTTTTAAGTTTTGTAAACTTTCATTAAAAGTTTATTACTACGCTTACTTGAAAGTTAAAGCAAATAAAGCTATATATTTATATAAAAAAGCAGAAAATGTATTTTAAAAACTGAAAATCGCCTTTTACTTTCATAACTATACTTTAATATTAAAACAGTTTGTAAAAATAGAAAAATATATTTACTAAAGCAATATTAAAAATCTTATTTTAATTAGTTAATAAATAGTAGCAGCTAATTATACCAGTTATATAAACTTATTAATGCTAAAACTTAATAAGAAATAAAATAGTAAAATCTATTAGCTATAATTAAAAAATATAAATAAGCTTTTTATTATTTAAATAAAGAATATAGCATTAAAAAGTATTTTTAGCCTTTTAATATACAATATTTAAAAGTAGCTAGCATAGTAAATATATTATTTATTATAGTTTAATTATGATATTAAATATAAATTATAAGCTATAAAGGTAGCAAATAAATTATTGTATAAACTGAATTATAAAGCTTGTAAAATTAAGTATAGACATATAGTTTTTCTATTGAAAAATTTTTAATTAGCTATTAAATTAAAAAAATATGAAGATTATAAACTTTTTCTGCATATAAAAAAAGATATGCTAGCTTAAAATATTAAAACAGCTAAAGGTATACTATTATATACATACTTAAAAAAGTACTTAAAAAAAGCAAAGTAAGTAGTAAATATCAAAACTATTATTACTAAACTTTTATTATATAGTTATAACTAGCTTTTTAAAAAAAATTCTAAAAAGTATTAATATATATATTTAACTTATAAACTTTATATTGTATAAATTGTAATTATTACTAAATCTACTAAATAAAAGGCTAATTACCTCAAAAATGCACTATAAAAAGAGTACGAAAGCTATTATTCATAACTAATATATTTTATTTAGTCGCAAAAAAGCTAGCTAAAATAAAATAGTGTAAAAACTGCGAGCTAAAAACCTGACGTTTATTAAACTAACTAAAATTGCTTACTATTATGCTAAAATATATAAAAAGTACAATATTAAAAACTAAAAAGTGCTACATTTTTATATAAAAATTATATACTTTTATAAGCTACTAATTAAATAGTTAATTTATTAGCACTATAAAAGCATTAAAGCGAGGTTTATAAATAAAAATAAAATAGCTAAATTATTATAGCGTAAGTTTTATTAAAAACAAATAAAATAAATTTATTATAAGCAGGTTTTGGGGGAAAAAATATATAAAAAGATTAAGCTCTAAACGTTTACTATATAGCATTTTTAAATAAATAGCAGTATAAAAAAGTAGATTAAACATTTAAAAGGTACTTTTACATATATACTATTACAATTTAATAAAATAAGTAAAGTAATATTAAAAGATAAGTTTATATATAATAATAGCTAATATATAGCTATAAAGTATTTTTCTAAAGCGTTTTATAAATATTATTTAAAAACTATAAAATATATTGTATATAAAATATTAAAAAAATATTTAGCAAAAAACTAACTAATAACTTTTAAAAATTTTATAGTTAAAAACTAATAAAAAACATTATTGTTAGCGCTATAAAAAATAGTATATAAAGTATATATTAAAAAGTTATTAATGAAAATAGCTATAAATAGTTTAAATAGCACTTTTTAAGAACTTAGATTTAATATTAAAAGGCTTTTTAAAAGGTAAAAAGCTATAAAAATAGTAAAATTAGATTTATAATGAAAATTAGCTATAATAAATATTTGAAAAATATTGTTTATATTAAGCTTACTAATAGCAAAAAGGCACTAAATAATAAATCAAATTATAGCTTGCTACAAGCTTATAAATTGATTAGTAAACATAAAACTTATAAAAGTAGCAATAAAGCTAGTAAAAACTATGCAGCATAAAATTTATACTTTAATAAAAAATGCTAGTATTATCATAAAAGTTAGCATTTTTATACTATAATGTTTTTAAATTATAATATAAAAAAAATTATATTAACGTGCTTTAAAACTTTAAATTTGCAACTAATTTTAATAATATTGCTATAAGCAATAGTTCTAAAGTTTTTACTTATTAAAACTTTACAATTAAAATAAAAGCAATTATAAAAAGTAGCAAATTGCTAAGCAGCAATTTAAAATATAATAAAAATTTGAAAATTATTGGCTACTTTTATTAACAGCTTGCTAATTAATTTGGAAAAAAATATACTATATTGTATATTAATTATATTTGATATTGATAGCGTTTAAGGAAATATAAAAGTATTAATATAAATACTATAGTGGCTTTTACTAATATATTGCTTATAAAATATATAACTATTAATATAAACGTTTTTATTAAAATTAACCGTTAATTAATTAAAGTTAGAACTATTATCACTAATAGTAGGGTAATAATTTTATAATCCCTAGCGTTAAACGTTATTAAACTAAAACTTTTTTAGAAACTAATTATAAAAAATAATAAAAAGCAAAGCAAATATATTAATATAACAATAATGAAAATGGAAAAAATAAAATAAGTTACTAAAGAAGTAAAAAGTATTTTAAAATTAATAATAAAATAAAATAGATAAAGGGAGTATAGCTATAATAGTTAGTAGCATAAAAATTATATAGTAAATAAAATGTAAATAGTAACAGTATATAAAAAATTAAAAGGTTAAAGTTTTATATAAAAGAAAAAAAAAGTTATAAAGCAATTAAAAAATAAATTATTAATTTATATATAAAATATTAACAATTAATAGCTTTTTAATTAGTAACTAGCAACAGTTAAAAATAATTTATATAATTATATTATAAAATATATAAAGCAGTTATATAACTAATACTAGTTATTTTAGTACAACTAATTAAAACCTAATAGCTATTAAAAAGGAAGTATAATAAGCTATATACTTAAGTAGTTAAGTACTTTAAAGGCCTTTATTTTTTGCTATTTTTGCTATTAAAATATTGTTATTTTTTTAGCAACTAATATAACTAGCCAGTTTTTATATACTAAACCTTTAAGTAAAAGTTAACCTTTAATACTACTTTTTAAAATTACTAGTTTATTACCTTGTAACAAACCCTAGTAACGCAACCTTTTATAAATAAAATGCTAAAAACTTAAAAAGTTTCAAGTAAGCCACTATATTAGTGTCACGGCGTGACATTCCACCAATTCCAGCGTATATTAGATAGCTGCAAGTAAGAATGACAAGACAACTTTGTTGTTCTGGTTCCCTTTTGCCATGCGATGGCCTAGTGGGGAGCGGTGTAGCTTTGGAACTTGCAGCAAAAGTCTTCGCCGTTACAATTAGTATACTAAACTAGGTTGCTTTTTTAAAGACAACTAAAAAAGAACGCTATTTATAGTGTACAGGTACGTAATAAAATAAGCATATAGACTACTGTAGTAGTTAGCATATACTTTTAATACTTTTTTTAATATTTATGCTAGCTTATATAATTGCTATATTATTGTATAGCTATAGTTAATAGCTACTACTATTAACTTATATAAACTAGCTAATTTTACTGCTTTTATTACTTATTTTGCTATATACTATTAACTTTTTATTAGCTACAATTAATTTTATTATTTTATTTGTTTAATACCCACTACGTTTTTCAACTGTAGTTTTATTTATTTTATTTAGTTTGTTTAATAAAAGCTTTAAATTATTCTTAAAGCTAGTTAGTAGAAATTAAAGTTTTTAAAGCTTAGTTAAGCTTTGCTTTTATAAAAGCATTAAAAAGGTTATTATTATTGTTAATTTAATGTACTTTTATAATTTTATATTATTTGGAGCTTTTTTATAACGCTATAATATTAATTATAAATTGCTTTTTTATATGGTTTTTAGCTTAATAAAGCGGTTATATAATAGCTTAAAATTACTGTAAAAAGTTGTTAAAATTAGTAAAAGTGCAAAAAATTATATAATCCTTGCTAGTATGGTTTTAGAACCAATAGCACTGTTAAAACTGTTAACTATACTATAAAGCTTGCTATTAAAAATATTATAAATAACTGTTTTGCATTTATTTAAGTTTTAATAAATTATATTGCTATAAATTATAAATTCAGGCTTGCTTTTAATAAGCAATTAAATTTTATTATTACTTTAACCATTTATCAAAGTATTTTTTTAAATATTCTTTTTAATTTTAATAAGCAGTTAAATAAAAATAGCTTGCTATAGCTTATCAATGTGTTAAATATAAGCTTATATAATATTTCTAATTTAACTTTAATGCTATATTTATATATAAAAAGTATACAAGAATCAAGCGCTATAACCTATATTAAATAGTAAAAAATTAAATTAAAATAATAATAATATTATTATTATTATAGCGTTAAACAATAAAACGCAATCTTTTATAAAGTATAAAGTTTTTACTTTTAACTTTATAAACTAAACAGCTATTAAATAATATAATATAGCTATATTTGATAAAGTTAAATTGTATTACTTTAAATACTTTACAGCTAAAAAAGCTTTTAATTTTAATTATAGCAAATTGTTTATATAGTATATTAAAAGTATTAATTATACTATTATTGCATAGTTTTAATGCAAGTTTATAAGTTTGCTTTTTTAAAAAATAACGTAGTTATAAAATAACTTTAAAAAAGTAAAACTTTTTAATATAGCAGTACTGTTGTTAGCGCTACTTACTTATTTTAAACAAGTTAATAATAAGCTTTTCAATCATTTTAGTTAGTATTGTTAGCTAAAGTAATAAAGCAAAAAAGCTTATAAAGTTAAAAATATAAAGTTTATTATATTTAATATTTTAATAGCATACTTTAAAATAAATATAATAAAACTATACTAATAACTAGTTAATGTTAATATTTTAATAGTATACTTTAAACCAAATAGAATAAACCTATACTAATAACTAATTAATATCAATATTTTAATAGTATACTTTAATGTAAAATATAATAAAGCTATACTAATAACTAATTAATATTAATAATTATATTAGTACTTTTAATTAACTAAATATTTAAAAAGCTTTATAATCAGCGTTTTTATACTAAACTAGCACTTTATTTTAAACCAAGAAGTTAAAAACTTTATCAATAGTTAATTTGTTTTAAATACTAGTAGCGCAATTAACTGTTGCTATAACATATTTTTTATATAGTTAGTTTATGGGGTTTTTAATTACTTTAGTGTGTATATTAATATTAAACAATAAAAGCAGATGTTTTTAATATAAAAGTATATATTAAATATAAAAAGCAGAAACACTAAGCTATTATTCTTTATAGTATTATTAAAAGCTTTAATAGCTATTTAAAAAATAATATTAAATGCTGCATTACTTTTTTTTTATTTAGTGTTAATAATATTATATACTTGCTAAAGTAATATATATACACAGTTAACTTTACTTAGTGTTTAATAAGCTTTTATAAGCATTTAATAGTATAGAGTTTTTATAATTTTAGCTAAATTATTTCAAAGTTCTTTAAAATAAAAGTAGCTAAAATCATAATAAAAGCAATATAGCTTTTTCTAGTAAAATATAAAACTATTTTATTATAAAAAATATTTAAAAAATAGCTTTATTTAATTAGAATAAAAATTTAGTAGCTATTTTAAATAATAATTTTATTATATATATTATTAAAGTAAGCGCTAAAACAATTAGCATTTTTTAATAAAAACAAAATCAAGCTATATATATTAAAGATATAGTATATAATCGTGCCAATTTTATTATATATAATAGCTATACTAGTTACACAAATACTATGATTTTTTTAAACTCAAATAGTGCTTTATTAAAGCTTTATTTAACTTTTATATTAAAGTAAAAGCAAATATAGGCTTTTAATTAATTTTATTTATAGTAAGGTATTTAGCTACGTTAATATTTTATAGTTTGCATTAATATTGCTTATTATATTAATTAATAAAGTAAAATACTTTGTTATTATTAGTTATACTAGTGATAATAATATTGTTAGTAAAGTTTTAATATAAAATTATACTACTAGTATAGTATATATATACTGTATTTATAAAAATTAAATTATTATAGCAGCTTTATTATTTAAAATTATATTTTTAATTTTAAAGCTTTTATAGCTGTTAAAAAATATATTAAAGTTAGTAAAAGTTAAAATTTATCATTAGTATATTATATAGTAGAAATGAATGATTTAAAAAAGTTTTAATAGTTTTTAATAAAGTATTTTATAAACTAATAATTTAGCTGGCTATATATATAGCACTTTTGGTTTTATAGTTAAAAAGTATATATTATCAAGTTTAGCATTAAAGCGCTAAGCATGACTATAGTTACTTTAATTATTATATTTTTTATTAGTAAAAAATATATTTTCTAAATTAACTATTGTTTATATAATAACAAATAAAGTATATAAGTTTAAAGTAAAGCTTTTAATAATAAAGCTGCTATTTACTAATGCAGTTTTAAATTTAAAAACTTTTTTATACAGTTAGCAAATAAAAAAACAAAATAATATTTGCTAGCATAGCTTGCTTTAAAAGTATACTATATTTTTTTTTATTAACAACAGCATTAAAAACTTTTTTTAAAAAACTTTTACTAAAGTCATTTTGTTTAGCCCTTGCTGATATATATTTAAACCACTTAGTAAAGTATTAACTATAGTATATATTCATAATAACGCATATATTATAAATGTAGCACTAAAAACGTTTTATTAAAAATACTAGTATATACTGCTGCTGAAAATGATCGAAAATATAGTATAGTACTAATTTTTGATAAACATGAATATATTTGCAAGTATTAATAAATATAGCTATAGTACAATATAAAATACTATTAAAGCTGCTTATAAAGTTATTTTTTTATAAATTAATAAACACTAAAACCTGGTTTTAAAAATATTTGCTATTATAAATTACTACTTTTAAAAGCAGCTTAACTAGATTAATAACTTATCGTAACTAAAAGTATAAAGTAACTACTAAAGCAATAAAACCAATATATTTAACGTAGTATATAAAAGTTTTAAAGTAATAAAGTATATAGTTTTACAAGTTAGTTAAAAAAAATTGGTTAAATTTAAAATTAAAGTTAAACTTATAGCGATAGCTGAATTTAAATTAATTGCTTAAAATTAGTAGAGGTAATAAGCTTTTTTTTATATTTTTGCCTGCTTGTTACAGTTTTTATTCCTTTTTTAGCTTAAAAGCTTATAGTTAATTTTCCCTCGCTACTCTGTTTATTTTGCTAATAGAACTATAAATATTTTTAATAGTTAAAGCATTTACAAGCATTATAATATATAATACTATAGCTCTATTATAGTTTATTAGCTTTGATTCAACTTATTATATATTTTATAAAAGCTTAATAAAAAAGCGTTTATAGCTTAGGCTAAAAATATTTTTTATTATAAAAGTAATCATAAATGTTAAAAAAGCGTAGCTAATTTATTAAAAATTTTTTAATACATTTTTAAATGTTTTTAGCTAATCAATAAAATATAGTTATATATATAAAAGGTTTAGCTAAAGTCAGTATTTAAATGCTTTTTACTATATTTATTAAAAATTTAATAAAAACTTTATATTACTAAAAGTTAAAAAAATATTTTTAAAAAACAGCGCGAATGTTTATAGCTATATTAAATTAGTTATAATTTTGTTTGAGGCTAGCTTTCTTTAAATAAAAGCATAAGTTGCTAAAAGTAAACAAGCTTAAAAGCTTTGCTAGCACTTATAAAAACCTATCTAAAAAAGTATAATTAATAAAATAGCTTTTAAAAAAGATCTAGTTAATAAAGAAAGTTTATAGGTGCTGAAATAAATAGTAAACAATGCTAAATTAATAAATTTAATTAAAGAATATAAAACATAGTATAAATAGCTAAGTATTAAATTGCAAGTTGTTCACAACTTTAAAAATACGTTAAAAAACTTAGTTTTTAACAGCTTTTTAACGTTTTTTTTACTTATTTAGTATTATTAAATAGTTTTAAAAGCGCAATATAATGAGTATAGCTATAACCTTTTATTTAAATATTTCAGCTAGTTGTTTTATAAATATATTTTTATCTTTTTAGCTAATCTATAGTTAATTTTATTAACTACTAATTAACATTAAGTAAATTAAATATTTTAATATAAGAGAATTAATACTAAAATATAGTTGTATATAATAAATAGTGAGATTAGTACTAAAGTAGCTTGCTTCCTTTAAAAACAATTAAAAAAGATGCTATTTATAGTATATAGGTATACAATAAAATAAACGTATAAACTACTGCAGTAGTCAGTATTATACTTTTAGTACTTCCTCTTTAATATTTACGCTAGCTTATATAACTGCTGCGCTACTGCGTAGCTATAGTTAATAGCTATTGCTATTAACTTATATAAACTAGCTAATTATACTGCCTTTATTACTTATTTTGCTATAGACTACTAACCTTTTATTAACTGCAATCAATCCTGTTATTTTATTGGTTTAACAGCTTATTAATGTTTTATTTTTAATTTAAGGCAGGCTAAAATTTGTATTTATTTATATTAAAGTTAGAGTATTAAAAAGGATTAGCTTGTTAATATATTATATTTAGTTGCTAACTAAATATTTAAAAATATATGATATATTTTTTATATTTTTTTAAAAACTATAATTAAAATATATAATATATTTTTTATATTTTTTTACAACTATAATTAAAATATATAATATATCTTTTATATTTTTTTAAAACTATAATTAAATTATAAAAAATTTATATAACTTTTAAAGTTGCTAAGTTTAAAAATGTAGATAAAAAATTAACCTATTAAAAATATAGTTTGCTACTATAACAATAAAAGTTAATATAAATACTTTATTAAATACAAAAGTTAGTTCATAAAATTTAACATTTACAAACTTATTAAATATTTAGCCAATGCTAAAATATTAATTAAAAAGTCTAAAAAGGCAAAACGTCACTGTATAAAATATAAATAAACAGTTAACAATATATTGCAAATAAATTATAAAAATAATATATTAAGTAATTATAGTTATTTATATAAATAAACAAGCATAATAAACTTTTCCTAATAATATTAGTTAATTGCTTTATAATAAAATAAAACAATAAACTTAAAAATTTCAACTTTAATAACTATAAAGCAAATAAAAAATATGCTAACATTTTAGCAAATGTCACGGCGGGCACAATGGAAGAATCAAAACATTCTAATGTACACCTATTGACCTGACGATACTCGACAAAGAGAGAAGAGAAGTCTAAAACCAGCTGCTGACGCCGAGATCTCTGATGAAGTCCCATCCAGAAGCTCGGGCCATCATGATCCTTACTCTCGACATGGGGCGGCCGTTACAGCAAATAAATAAAAACTAGCTATATTTAAGCATATAAAAAAAACTATTTAATTTTAAAGAAACAACAACTACTTAGCAAAAAATGAACTAATAACCTTTAAAAATTTTATAGTTAAAAAAACAGCAAATAAAATTATTGTTAGCACTATAGGCAATAACGCTTAAAGTATGCGCTAAAGGGTTGTCAGGAAAAAGCTAGCTACAAATAGTTTAGGCAGCACTTCCTATACAGAAAAGCTTAGTAAGGCCCTCCCGGGCAAAAGTTTAGCCCCACTTAGGCTTGAAGACACTCCTCGGAAAAGGGATAGACTTAACGTCGAAGGGCCCTTCGAAGGCCAGGAGGGAGGAACAAAAAGCCGCAAAAACAGCAAAGTTGGCCTCACAATCAGGGACGGCCGCGTCGAGCGCTCAGAAAACGTCGTCCGTATCAATCTCACGGGTGGCAAGGAAGCGCTAAAAACAGGGCATATACTTAGGTACTCAGGTACCTCTAAAGCCCTTATCTTTTGCTATCTTTGCCACCGACAGATTGCCGATCTCTTAGCAACAACCATAACCAGCCAGTTCCTCCGTACTAGATCTTTAAGTAGAAGTTAGCCTTCAGAATAATACTACTTTTTAGAATTGCCAGTTTATTACGTTGCAACAAACCCTAGTGACGCAACCCTTTACAATAACTTTATAGATATATAAAAAATATGTTAATTTTATAACCTATAAATTGCTACTGTAAAAATGCAATAGTTATAGCAAAGTAGTATACTATTTATTTTTGCTTATAAATAGTTAATTTATATATGTAAACTATATAAAGCGTTAAAGTTATATAATTATATATCATAATATATTGCTAAAGCATTATATCTAATCTAATATTATTTTATATTTTTATATATAAAAAATATTTAAAAAATTAAATGCTTTTATTTAGTATTATATACAATAAATAGAGCTATAAGGTGTATTTAATAAATTTATAGCGTTTTATATATATATAAATATATTAAGAGACTATACTAGCTTTTTAATTGCTTTAAAAAATCAAAAAACTAGTATTTAAACTTACGGTACTTTACCAAAAAGCTTTTAAAACATTTAATTAGCTAAATTAAAAATGTTGAAAATTTATTGTTTAATTTAAAATTAGTAAATTGTTTAGTTTATATAGCAAAAGAACTAAAATGTTTCATTAATTATAAACTATATAAAAACCTAAATAAGCTTTAAAAATTAATAGCTAATTAATATAAGTACGATTTTATATTTACTACTAATTAATATTTACAAATAATATGTAGTTTTTATTTATTAAATATATATATAAATTTACTACAAGCTGCTTTTAATAACTTTTTTCTATAAAGTATATTTATGATAAATAAGTTTTTATTATTAAGTTTAATAGCTAGATTTTTAAAAACAAAAAAAGCTTTTATATTATTTTTTTAAAAAATTATATATTTAAATTAAAGCTTTAGTACTATCTCTAGCTTAAAACTAAAGTACAAACTGATTTAAGCTTATTATTAAAAATAAAGCTTATGTTGTAAAAGTCAAAGCTAAATTATTAAAGACTATAGCTAAAAATTAACTATTTATAGTTTATTAACCTTATAAAACTTAAGAGTTAATTTATAATGAAAAACGCTTTATAATTATTTTTATGGTTTTTTATAGATTAAAATAGCATTTAAAAAAACTACTAATGTATATTTTATTATTTAAAGATTTATAAATATAAAGTCTATATAGTAACTATAAATATAAGAAAGTATTAAAATAAAAGAGCGCTTCAAATTATACAATTAAGTTAGCCTTTGAATTACCTATGAAGCTTAATTATTTATTATACATAAAACCTTTTCAGTAATAAGATTATTTAAACTAAAATATATGCTTTAATAAAAGTACATTTTTAGTGAGAAACCCTTTTAATTTTAAAATAAATTAAAACCTATTAATATATAAAGGCTTACTATTTTTTAAGCTAGGTTAACTTTTTTAAAGCAATTAAGCCATTAAAAATAAAAATAAAAATAAAGTAAACTAAGTACTAATAGTTTAAAAAAAATAAAAACATTCTAAAATTATATAAATATAAAAAATAGTTAAAGCTTATAAAGAAACTAATTACTTTTATAGTATAATATAATTTAAGTTTTTTATTGCTTTTAAAAAGCTTTTTATATATAAAAATTTATTATAATTTTTAAATTTAATAAAACTAAAGAAAAGAAATTTTTTTAAATTTATATTAAAGCAAATCTTTAAAAAAAGTGCTAAAAGGCTATATTTGATATAAAACGTCTATATGTTATAAAAATGTTATATAATAACCTGGTAAAGAAAGCTTAAAAAGCTAAAAAGTTAAAAAAGCTTTTATACTACTTTAATAGTTATATAGCTAAAAAATGTTTAAAATTAATAGCTAAGCTAAAATTACCATAAAGCTTTAAGTAAAAAAAGAAAGTTTATAAGCAAGACTTATTACTATTGCTTTATTTTTATTATAAATTAATAAAACAGTTGCTTACAAGTATTTGTTAATAAATTTTTTTAAAAAAGTTCATTAACTATTTTAAAAGTAATTAAAATTTTTACTTTAATTATCTTTTAAATAATAAGATTTCTTTTGCTATATACTTCAACAAATTAAAATAAGGCTTGTTTTATTAATTGTTAACGCTTTTTAAAAGGTACTATAATAATATAAAAAGTAAAATACTAATATAAAAATAAGCGTTATGAATAGATAACAATTAATTAATATAAATATTAAAACTTAAAGGTAATAGCTTAAAAAATAATACTAAGCGCTTTATATAAAACTATAGAAATAATTAGCAAAAGTTTTTTAAAATATTTTTAAGCTATTTAAACGCTAATTTAAATAAAATAAACTATTTAATTTAATTAGCAGTTATATTATAATATACTATAAAGGGCTAAAGCTAAACAGCTTATAAACAATACCATTAATATCTTGCTTTAAAAAAAGGAAAAAACTATAACTAAATATATATATATATTTATATAAGCCATTTAATAGGAGGTTTCTAGTAAAGCTAGGGCTAGCTAGTTATATAGTCTATAAAAGTTTAGTAGTTAAATGCTTTTTAAGTAATTGTTATTTAATAGCAATTGTTGTTTAAAAGTGATAAGTTAGTGCTTGCTAGTTTAATTTATAATATACTTTGTGTAGCTTTTTTATATATTATTATTATAGTAAAAGATTTGTTTTTTATAACTGCTTTTATTTATTTATTTAAGCTTTTTTGCCTATATAGCTTGTTCAGCTTTTTTCATTTTCTTTGTATAACCTATAAGTTTTTTTTAAACAGTATAAGCTGCTAAAAAACAGCGTTAATATTATATATTATATATTATTACTGCAATTAGAAACCTTTTTATTAGCGCTTAAAAAAGTAACAGCTTTGCTGCTTTTACTTTTAAGTTTAAAATATTAATTACTTTTTCTTTTATTTTTAGAGCTAAAGCCTTTATTATTATTATTTTAAAACGCTTGCACTATTTATTAACAATTTTGCTAACAAGCCTTTTTTTTTACTGTTTTTTTAAATTCCTTAAACCGCAAATGCTTAAAGTATAGCGTTTAAACCTAAAAAAGCTTATTAAAAAGTTTTACTATAATAAAAAGTTTTACTATAATAAAAAGCTTATTTATTAATTATTAAGAACTATTTAAAAACTTTATTTAGCTTTATTTATATTTATATAAGCTTATAAACATTTTTTAGCTTTACGTTGAAATAGTTTTAAGTTTTAATAATATATTTACTACTTAGTAAATAACGTTTATAACTTTTATTATAATTAAATAAATAAGTTTTATATTATGGTTTGCTTATTTATAGCTTATATATAATTTTAAACATCAAAATTATCAAATATAAAATTTGTAACGGCGAAGACTTTTGCGGCAAGTTCCAAAGCTACACCGCTCCCCACTAGGCCATCGCATGGCAAAAGGGAACCAGAACAACAAAGTTGTCTTGTCATTCTTACTTGCAGCTATCTAGTATACGCTGGAATTGGTGGAATGTCACGCCGTGACAAAATTAGTATTAGGATAAATAGTAAGTTTAACCAAAGTTATAAATATATAAAATAATTTAAGTATTGCTATTATAAAATATAACAATAATAATTTAAATTTATTTTCTGCTTTAATACTATTTTTATATATTGCTGGCTATTAGTATTGTTTAAATTTTTATAAAGCTTCAAGCGCTATTAAATGTTAAGTTATATATAAAATATAAATGTTTATAAGCTGCTTTTTTTATTTTCAGCTAACTAATATTATAAAGGGTTGCGTTACTAAAGTTTGTTGCCAGTTAATAAACTAGTGATTTAAAACGTAGTATTAAAAATTAATCTTATTTAAAGATTTAGTATATAAAAGCTTAGCTAGTTATTATGAGTTATTAAAAGATTAGCAATTTTAGTAGTAAAAATAATAAAAAATAAAGGCTTTTAAAGGAGTTTAAATATTTCAGTATATACTTTATTATCCGGTTTCCTTTCAAATAGTTATTAGCTTTTTATTAGTTGTATTAACGTATTTATTATAAATTATATAGTTGCTTTATATATTTTTATAATTAGTTTAAAACTATTTATACTTTTTTGTAACAATCCAACTAACACTGGGTCAGCGAGGAATGCAGGTTTGCTATTTCCTGAGGGTAAAAACAAGTGAAGGCTTCAACGGGCACTTA
>MU281026.1:0-20350 GCA_022385605.1 Xylariaceae sp. FL0594
ATGAGGAAATCTCTGTCTAGCAGAGATTCTTTCTCTCCTTGTGCAATAACAATAAGTCATTACTGGACCCCCCCAGCAGTGTGAGCTGTGACAACGTGTCAGGGGGCATTAGAAGTGAAACTGAATGTGAGAAATGAACTTTAGAACTCACGTCAAAGTTGTTGATGATGATCTCTACGACCTGGCCGTACTTGATCACCAACGGGATGGAGTTCACTCCATACACAAGCGGATTCCAGGCCTTGGACCCTGCGCCCAAAGCGGTGTACAAGGAGGGTACCTAATGAGCTATGTGAGCATGGCCATCTAAGAGCGAGCCACAATGTTTGGCTTCGGACTTACAAGTTGAGGAATACCGGTTGTGTCATTGAGAGTGGCGCTAATATCATGGCGAGTCAGTCATCGCCACGTTATCTTCCTATGTCACATGGGGATTGGCTTCTCGCGTCCATATACTCACCGTGTTTGGTCATTGATGATAGAAAAGTTGAGGTTCAAGATGATCTGCTTGTCGACAGTGCCATATTCGGCAACTTGATCTGACGTATAGGCAGGCGAGGTGACGAGGTCGAGGTCATCAAACACCGCGGGGCTATCGGGGAGAGGTGTCTGCGCAGGAAGAGACTTGCTGGAGTCGTAGACCAGATAGCCGTAAAAGTTGGGGTTGTAGCCATCCGGAACCTCGTCAAACATACCTGGTGATAACAGCCCCTGTTGTCAGAAAAGGCTGTCTTCATGTGTGCTCGGTGTGGGACTCACTTATATCAACCGCAGCCTGGATCAAGAAGTTCTGGCTGGTGGAGGAATGCGTCTTGAGCAGAACACCATACCGCTGAGCAACTGACAAGTACAGAGTGTCAACCGTATAGGGCTCTGTGTAGACACCATCGACTTCGACAATGGTCAGGTTGTGTCCTGCAATCTTGAAATAGGTCCCGACGAAGTTTCCGGGGTTGATCACGTGAAGGAGGTACGTCTTCCCAGGCTGAACCTTCACTGTGACATTCTGCCCATCGTTCAGCAAGCCGGTGTCGGGAATAGGCTCAGCTCCGCCGTCAGCAGCGTTCTCCGCCGACTGGTAGTAGTTGATGAGTTGAGGGGCCTGGGCGTGATACCAGTCGGCAACAGTGATGACCAAGTCTCCGCCAGATGCGTTGAACGGGGGAAGTGGATCGTGGACGATCAACGGGCCGCGAAGGCCGTCGGCGATCTGGCCATGGACGTGACTGTGCCACCAGTATGTGCCGACTTGGGTGACCTGGGACTTGGGTCAGACCTGGCTCTTGTGGAAGCTGTGGCAGTAGCGACACCATCTTGGTTTAGTGAGAGATCTGGCGAGAGGGGGGGACTGACAGGAAAGTCATATGTGAAAACAGAGCCCGGGGGAATGGGACACTGCGTGGCCATTGCCGGCCCGTCCATCTGGTTCTGGCCAATTTGATAGAGGCCGTGCCAGTGAATGCTGGACGTCTCATTGCCCAGATTGTTAGTCACCTGAACAACAAGTCGGTCGCCCTTGCAGATGTCAATAGTCGGCGGCGGCCATTGGTTATTGACCGCTACCACAGGACGTCCATATCCGTCGGGCGCGATCCATTTCCATCCGAGGCTCCATTGCAAAGACACCGTCTTAGGGATGCCCGTGCATGTGTAGGCCAGCGCAGAGGCGCAGAGGCTCGAGAGCACGAGAAGGCCGCGCATGATGGCTGATGACGAGCGACTGGAGAGATGGGGGTCTCGTAGTCAAGGCCTGCGCCTCTTGAAGTCTCTCTGCTTCCCACGAAGAAGGGAGGAGGAGAAGAGAACGACGACATATTTATGGTCGGGATCGTCAACTGGACCAACCACTATTCAGCTCCTCCCACATGGTAAAGTCCTGCTCTCAGGGGGTATATCCGAAAGACCGACCTATCGGCCATTGTATGGCACCATGGCTGCAACACCAGACGCCACGCAGGATCGTGTGATTACCACATTGCGGTTCATGCAACGCCATGAGCTGAAAACTCGCTGAAAGCAGAAAGATAATCTGCAGGTACCAGGGTGCGATGCGAGGGGAACGATGCTCAGAATTTGTCAGCACCAACTTATGTCTTTGACTGTTGGCCAGCAGTTGCTACCCAACTTTGGTGTGAGATATGCATAATGGTATAACGGGGCCAGGACTCAGGAAGACTCGAGAAGGGAGTTCACGAATCCAGGACCGGTCACTCAGTTGCACGGAAGAACCACTCCTAGCCTCAATGCAAGGTAAATTTAAGACCGGTATTACTACAACACAGCATAAAGCTTAAACAATCTAGACTAGCATTGTCCAGATGACGCTTTAGACAAAATATGGCTTTCGACTTTGCAGCCTCTTCAAGTGGAAGACAATAGTTTCCTCGTGGAAGGCTAGGAAGCTAAGTCAGCAGTCAGACTTCTACCCTGGTCTGGAGCTGTCTTGCTATCGTCCAATAATGTCGATGCTATTAGAAATGAAAACGTTGGGGCTATCTACGGAGTGCTGCCCATTCGTTCAAGCTAATCTGCTATGAGCTAAGCTTGTAGATCCCTCCCCCATATCAACGTGGCCGTGTAGTAAGCTTGGCAGGGCCTAGCCCGCGCCTCCCCCTCATGCGTGCCGGAAGGGGGAGCATACGGTGCCGGCCCGGTATGTATGTCTGTAGGTGCGTGGTTGATCTCATGTACCAACTTACAAGGCACTTGCATACTGTGTGGTTCGTTTCCGCCACTTACTGTCATCACGGGGATACACGGCACGCCTTCAAATGCTTCTCGAGGGTTGGATGGAGGGAGCCTGCACTAGGCGGTGAGGCTTTCGACCTCCTCGAAGGGCAGTGTGAGGAGATATGCACTGCTCTGAGGGAGAGGGTGTTGCTAATGCATCTCTCCCATCACGTTCCAAGCATCGAGTATGAGAACTCTGACGCGTAGAGTTGCGAATTACGAAACATTGGTCTCGGGTCGGCGTCTTCAGGATAATTTATGCAGATTGTGCAGGGTGGAGTACAACAAAGTACGAAAGTCACGGTGATTGGCTGTTGGTGGAAGGGGTGTGTACCCGTACCTAGTTAGGGGCTGGCAGACGGCTGTTTTTGTCTGCGAAACCTCATCAAGCTTTTATCATTGCTCGGCATTAGCCAAACCCGGTTAGAGGATTACCTGCTGTGGAATCCCCACATTCTTTTAGTGTACAGCTGTACAATGACCCATGTTCCGATTTTGCCAACAGCATCATTGCGAATGGCTTCAACACACTAACCAGCTCCTAGCCAAGTCGGAATTGAAACAGCTGCCATTCCTATTGGGAACTACCTACACTCTCTGTTTATTTGGACTCTGCTGCGCTTTTCAACAACCCTTTGGCCGCATACTTTCCAAGCGCCTCCAGTGTGCCCATACCCAGAATCTCTCGCACACTGACGTCGAACCCGAACACGAGTCTCCACCAGGCCCGGAGCTCGGCAGCGACGAGGGAATCCATACCGAGGTCTGTCAGGGATGCGCTCGTATCCAGGTCGTCGACCTGTGGCCGGAGCAGCATGTCAGCGAGCTTTCGGCCGATCTCGACACTGAGCAGCTGTGCAGTCTCTGCCGTCCTCAGCACCGAGGGGTCCTCGCTCACTCTTCGGAGGAGCTGCTTGAAGTTCATGTTGGCGTCCACGCTCGGCTTTTCCTCGGTAGGCCCTGCGCAATACGCTGCCATGCGTCTATCGTCTTTCCAGGGTGCATGTGGCGAGACCGTTGCAAGGCCGAGGACGAATCCATTGGAGTAGCTATCAAATGACTCCTGTCTGTCTGGATTCTCTTTCGGGGCAGGGCGGCTCATCGCCGATACCAGGGCGTCGAGGAGGTCCTGTTCTCTCACCATGTGAAACCCGGTGGCTTTCATATTGCTCAGCAGTTTGTCGTTATGAGTCAGTAACCCGACGTCTTCAACAGGACCGATGTCGACCACGGATGCTGCGAGCCCGAGCCCATTACGGTATTGGGCGAATGCATCCATGAATGTGTTGGCGCTTGCGTAATTTGCTTGGCCCGGCTGGCCGACCTGTCCGGCTATCGAGCTGCAGAGCACCATGAAGTCCAGTGCGATGTTGGCCGACGCGTGATGAAGGTTCCACGTTCCTACCACTTTCGGGTCGCACACGCGCTTCCACTGATCAAACGTCATATCTGAAAAACTCCGGTCTTGGAGCACCATGGAAAGGTGTACGATGCCTTTCAAAGGCCGAGTTGCCTTCCGTATGGCCGCGCGCACCGCGCCCAGATCACAGACATCCCCCTTGACGAAAACCGGCAGACAGCCCAAGCTCCGAAGCTCTGTCCCGAATGCATCTTCTGACGGATTCGACCCTGCGCTGCGAGACAGGAAGATGAGCTCCCGAGCGCCATTCTCCGCCATGTACGTCGCCAGAGTACGGCCTATCCCTCCCAGCCCGCCGGTTAAGAGATAGGACGCATCGCTGTTGAAGTGCGGGACTGGGGTCTTCGGAGTGGGAGTCAGATTCGACGCCCCACGCATGGACATTCCGATACGACCGATATGTGCGCCCTTCTGCATGTACTGGAAAGCCTCTTGGGCCTCCGTCGCGTCAAACATCCTGACTGGGCGGATGGGCTGGATGCCCCCCTTCTCCAGATGCTCAAATACGGACTCGAGTACTCTGCAAATGCGGTAAGCTTTAAGAACCCCGAGGCGTTGCGGAATTATCTTCAAACATACCTTTTCGTCACCTTTGGCCTCTTAATAAGGTGATCAAAGGCAACACAGCGATAGCTACGGTTTGCGATGAAGGGCTTCATGTCTAGCTTCGCACCCTCCAACAGATCTCTCTTCCCGAGTTCGATCATGGTGCCAAACTCTGCGACGCATTCCCACGAAGCATGAAGCAGGTCACCCGACAAGGAGTTCAGGACTAGGTCGACTCCTTGGCCACCAGTCTCTCGCATGACGCCCTCGAGGAAGCTGTCATCCCGGGACTGGAATATCCTGTTGCGCGGGATATGGAAATTATCCACAAGAAACGACACTTTCTCCTCGGTGCTGACAGTGGCGTATATATCGGCCCCAATCATCTTCGCAACTTGGAGAGCTGCCAATCCGACTCCGCCACAGGCGCTGTGTACCAGGATTGACTGCATACTGGAGTTAGAATGGAAGTCAGTGTGTCCAGGATTCTATATCTCAACTCACCTGTCCACGCTCGAGTCGTGCCACATCGACGAGGGAGTACATCACAGTCCCAAAGGGAATGACCATGGTGGCCGCCTCATCGAACTCGACCCCGTCAGGTATTTGTACGCAGCAGAAATCTGCCGCTGTCGCAGTCGTTGAAAAGGCTTGACTGGTCAAACAGGCCACTCGATCGCCGACCTTGAACCTTTCTACGTCTCGGCCCACTCGGGTAATGACTCCGGCTGCCTCGAGGCCCAAAGCCCGGGTAGGGAGCTCGATGATTCCCATAGCGACCACGATATCCTGCCGACAGGTTAGCAGTGAAAGGACAAAAAAAGAATAAGTGATGTGAGGTATTCACCTTGAAGTTCAAGCCCGCTGAATGGACTTGAATCTCAACCTCGTTCGACGCCAGCTCATGTCGAGGGACCTTCATCCACCTCAGGGTATTCAGACGTCCTGGGACGCCAACATCCAGTATAGTTCGATCGTCGGAATCAGACGATATCAGCTCGTCTTTGAGGTTGAACGGGAAATACCTGCCGACGTGTACTCTTCCGTTCTTGACCGCATACTCAAATTCTGGCTTTTCAGCCTGACCAGATTTCCGCCTCTGGAAGCGCTCGAAAATTTGGACGACCAAGTCGGGATGCGATGAGAAGTCATCGACTTCGCAAGTTGCCATGTCAAGTCGCAGTTCCGAGCGCATGGTGCGAGCAAGGCCGATGATTTGTCCGCTGCCGGGATTCGAACAGCCCATCTGCGAATGGAGCGTCATCCAGAGTATGCCGGAGTCTCTCCCCAGGGTGTTCAGGTACACATTCAGGGAGTTGTACTGATTTTCATCTAATGATTCGAGAAACGGGCCATTCTCGTCCAAGACTGGGACTATGTCTTGACCGGCGGGTGGGGTGTCACCTATCGTGCACTCCGTAACATTGTACCCTTCTTTCTGAAATTGCCTGATTAATGGACTATGCGTGCCAAGGGGGTGAGCCCGGAGGAAAGTTACCCGCTTCGAGGACAGTACCGGGACGATAGGCTTCAGGATGACGGTCGTGTCGGACGCTGTGGCTTCGAGACCGATTTCACCTCCATTCTTGGCCAATCGCGTCAAGGTACTCGGATCCGGTTGGCTAGGAGTGAAGCGAGGCACAGTCCTGAAGATATACTGGGCCCATCGCCATGAGTCTGGGATTTCCTGCACCAATATCCGGCCCTCGGCACTCAGAATATGCTTGAGATTTCGAAGCGCCGTTGTCGTGTCTGTCACACGGCACGCCGTAAAAAGACGTCGAACCAGGATGAAATCGAACCTCTGACCTTCCAGTTCACGAAAGTCCAGTGTCTCGTTGATGTCGAGACTGAGATGTTCCACTTCGAATCTTTGGTTGTGCGGCGGGCTCTTGGAACCCGAGAGTGGCGAAGTCGTGGTATACTTTGCAATGCAGACATGGCCGTCTGAACGCGTGAGGTAACCTGCGACCTCTTCCACGAGAGAATGACCACCTACGCCAAGCTCGAGTACCCGCAAGTCAGGTTTATGGTGTCGCATGTGCCTCAAGAACTGAGCAGCACTGGGGGCAAATATCAGCCGGTGCAAATCTTCTACCATGGCCGCTGGGAGGATGTCTTCAATCTCATTGGCGCTCAGAAAACACTCGATTCTCGTCTGAATAAGTTGGAAGGCTTCGGCTGCAACTTTAGCCGACGTGTCACAGAGCTCGCCATGCAACTCCAAGATTCTCTTTTGACGGAGGTCCTCACTCAGTCTTCCGACGGAGTCCTCTGCTCCGTGGCACTCAGCCTCCACCCAGGCCAGGAACTCGTGTACTCCTAGGCTGAGGCCCTTTCTCCCGCGGAAGTGAGTCTCCTCCGATAACATGTAAAGGAGGCACAACTCGTCCAGTTGGGCAAGCTGTTCCTTTCGCACATCCGAGCGCGGTAAGAGTTCGCATTTTGGGACAAAGTCCAGGCTCGGACCCCATTCGAGTCGTGCCGCGTGATGTGTGTCCAGCATCTCGCCTGACCTCGCTCCATCGGCAGGAGAAAGTCGCACTCCGACCAACTCCACCACAGAGCGCCCTTCACTCAGGAATCGACCGCTTCCGACGATCGACCCGTTGCTCGTCACCTCGGATTCGGTATATGCCACCATGGGCGCCTCGCAACGCAGGACTCGTATCTCTTCAAAGCTCACGGGTATCCAGTTCCTGAGCAGACGAGGCCTCCCGTTGACGGCCGATGCAGACTGAAGCTGGAATATGACGTCCAGTGCCGTGGGGTGCATATAGTAATCTGTCGAATCCTCCTGTCTTTCATTGACCACGTCTGCATTTGCCGAGTGGCTTCCCGTGGTGGACGTCTCGATTGCGGACATGGTCTGGAAGGATGCCCCCAAGTTGACCCCGACCCTGTGCATGCTCCTGTACCAAACTCGCGTGTCAACACGTCTTGGGAGTGGACCGAGTGGCTTCTCCGCCTTTTTGATGTCTGGCAACAGTACAGCAGTTATCTGTCCCCTGCAGTGCACCGTCCATACATGGCCGTTGAACGACGCGATGGTAAACTCCCACCACTTGCTGTCCAGTGAGTTTGTGAGACGATATGGCCGCAAGGTTGTGATCAGCTCCGTCGGGGCCCCGTCGAAAAGCACTAGGGCAATATCGACGGTAAGGTGTCGTATCCGGTAGCCCTCGAGGGTGCCGTGAAGCTGCCTTATGGCCTCGGCAGCCATGGACAGGTATCCGGTGAGTGGGAATACGAGGTCGTCTCCTAACCTGTGGTCTCGCATCCAGGGGACGCTCTGGAGGTGCAGGAGATTGCGCCACGACGGCTCGACGTCTGTACTCTCGGTAACTCTCGCGCCCAGGAGGCTGTGATGCCTGTGTTTCCGTTGCCGCCACTCCTTGCTGACCCGTGACTCGAACCAGTAACTTTCCTCGTGATCCCACGGGTAGCGAGGGAGATCCGGTAGACATTTCCCGCTGGGGATCAGAGACCCCAAGTCTACTGGGACGCCAAACGTGAAGAGACTCCCTACAGCCGAGAGGAATGATGCCATGGTATCATGGCGGCGAGTCATTGCGGAGATATAGGGGTAGGTCGTCGGAGCTCCGGCTGCTTGGAGAATCTCCCGAATCGGCCCAGCCAAAGCAGAGTGAGGCCCAACTTCCAGGAAGACGACGTTCTTTCCCGTCATGTCATTGACGATGGCACTGACGGCTTCCTCGAACAAGACTGGCCTCTCGAGATTGGCTTGCCAGTAACTTGGGCCTAGATGCCCCTCTCCCTTTGCGAATAGCTTCCCCGTGACGCTAGAGTAGAAAGGTAAGTGTGGTCTCCTATGGACTATCTTGCTCTTGACCAGCAGTTGGTGGTACTCTTTCCCAACTTCCACCATGTGTGATGAATGGTAAGCCTTATTCACCGGCAATAGCTTCACCAACACATCCCCGCGCGCCTCTCGGACAAGGCGAACCACCTCCTGGACGGAAGATGTATCGCCGGAAATCGTCGCGCTATTTGGCGAGTTGTGACATGCTACACCGCTACCGGGTACCAGGTACTTCTTAACTTCTTGGTACCCCATCCCTATAGCCGCCATCGAGCCCTCCTTCTTCTGCGCGTCAGCAACGACGCCTCGGTAATGTGCGACTGTAATTGCTTCGGAAGCCGATAGCGCCCCGGCAGCATACGCCGCTGCGATCTCGCCGCTGGAGTGGCCTACGACGACGCTTGGAGTCACGCCGGCAGCTTTGAGTGCGTCGACGAGGGCGAGCTGGACAGCCGTACATACAGGCTGCGATATGCTTGCCAGATGCAAGCTGCTGTCCTTTGTCGGCTTCAGAAGCTCGGCCTCGATGGAGTATGCCAGGGTGGCACCAACGACAACATCCCTGAGATGTTGGTCCAGTGATCGAATCGAGCATCGAAAACTTTCGTTATGCTGGATCAACTCCTTGCCCATCCCTGGCCACTGTGCGCCTTGCCCTGTGAATGCCATGACGACGTGTTGGTTTGTCACGGTCTTTGCGGTCTGTGAGCTGTTTGCGACAACGCCGTTCTGAGCGACTGCCAACGTCCGCCACGGTAGGTGCTCCCTTCTGTGCGCGAGTGTATATGACAGATCACCAACTCGTGACGGGTTCGATGTCGCCCATTTTGTATACTGATCCCTCGACTTTGCAAGTGACTTCGCAGTCGTGGCAGAAAAAAGAAGCAGCTGAGGCGAGCTGACCGGTGGCGCCGCCACTTGCTTCACGTAGCGGCTAGCCGACTCGAGGATCACATGAGCGTTCGTCCCGCCAATGCCGAATGAGTTTATGCTCACTCGCTCGACACGGGACTCGGGCCAGGGTGTAGGCTCTGTCGGAACCGTGAGATGTGCTTCTTGGAAGGGAATATTGGGGTTGGGCTTGTTGAATTTGATGTTTGGGGGGATCGTCCGGTTTTCAAGTGCCAATACCATCTTTATCAGAGATGTGAGTCCTGAGGCGCCCTCGGAATGCCCGACATTAGGCTTTACCGAACCAATGTACACCCCTCCGGAATCACCAAAGACCCGTGCGATGGCTTTGGTCTCGATTTGATCGCCTACCGGAGTGCCAGTTCCATGACACTCGACCATGGCTGTTTCACAGAAATCGGACAAGCCAGCAATACGGTATGCCCTCCGTATGAGCTCCTCCTGAGCCTCGCTACTCGGTTGGTAGATGCCGTTGGTCCTGCCGTCATGGTTGACAGCCGTGGCTCGGATCACGGCCCGGATCGGATTGCCGTCTCGCAAGGCGCTGTCCAGGGACTTGATGAAGATGGCGGACAGTGCCTCGCCGCGAGCGTACCCGTCTGCCTCGGCCGAGAATGTCTTGCAGGAACCCTCTTTAGAAAGGACATCTTGACTCGATAATGAGCTAGTGAGGCTTGGAGACATTATCAAGTTCGTGCCTCCTACAAGAGCGCCTTCGCACAGGCCGCTCGAGATGGCCATGCAGGCTTCGTTGAGGCCGACCAGGGACGCAGAACATGCCGTACGAATTGTCATGCTAGAAGATGATGAAGAACAGGTAAGAACGGAGCGTGGATCGAGCTTGGGGGACTTGATCGGGCATTCGTTACCTCGGACCTTTCCAATTCATCTCGTACGAGATGCGGTTTGAGATGAGGAAATCGGCAGTCTTGTACGTGCCCCATCGTTGAGTGTCACGGTTCGATATCTCTTGCCAGTCCTCACCGAAGTTTCCAATGTAGCAGCCAATGGGCCGTCCACTCCAGCCGGTCACGCCAGCATCTTCGATGCATTCTTTGGCAATCTCCAGCACTGCGACAGACGGGAGTTAGTCATTCCTTCTCTGGGAAAAGGCTTATTGCAAACAGGACCTCGAGATGTGGCTGAAGACATGATGGGTTCAGTTAAAGACAGCAGCTGGTCTGCTGTCCCAAAGTGGAAAGTCACAAGTTTCCGTAAAGGGTATCTAGCGTGGCAACTCACTAAGACGCTCCTGAGGATCTGTGCTTTCCACATCGAAACGGGACATGGGAAAGACCGACGTGTCCAAGGCGCCCAAGTCGACCTTTTCGTCGAGGAAGTACCCGTACTCTGTCGCCACGGTACTGGGCTTACCGGCCGACGAGTAGAAGGCGTCGACGTTGTATCGACTGCCAGGTACCCTACCGCGACCGTCCCCCTTGGCAAGGATGAGCTCCCATAGGTCCTGCGGCTTCATCACACCCCCAGGAAGCCGGCATGCCATGCCGCATATCGCTATTGGGGGCGGCGGCCCGCTGGTGGCAGCTCTGTCGGATACGGCATTCGCATTGCTGCCACCCAGAGAGCCACTATCACGCTGGGTTTCGCTCTTGGCGCTTATGGGGAACGAATCCATCGTATGGCGTCTCAACAACGTTGGTGATTGCTCATCTGTGACAGAACGGGAGCGGCTAATAGACCTGACGATCTTTTCTGTTTTTTTTTTCTTGGCTGCAAGCAAGGGAGTATCAGGAAGGAACTGTGGCGCGCCGTTCTGTCCTGTTCGTACACTTGCCCGTTCAGGTGGCTTGACGAAAGACGCACGTTCCAAAGTCTCAGAATGCTACCACACCAAGCAGGTCTTCGTGCGTGATTAATGCAAGAAAAGCTTTTGGTGCGGCTCGTTTGATGCTGTGTCATGTGCTGTGCCGTCTGCTGTGCCCCTTGAAGCCCCAGGACATGTTACGAGTCCTCCGTGCGGGTATTTGAACGCGAAAGACAGGGGGGGTGATGCGCTGCAACGTTTGGTCAGATGATGATATGAGTTGGTTACGCCTTGTTGTTGCATATATATGTTTCCTTAATTGGGCAACTCGTCCGCTCAAGCGAAGGGATCTGATTGGTGAGTGCCATTGATTTGGCGCATCCCCGAATCCTCCAGCAATTCTTTGTATCTACTTACCCAGCAAATATCCACCTTTCTCATCGGGACACTCGGATATTGACCTGTCCGAGAGCCCGTGCACTACGTAATGATCCCTCTACATACACGGAGTGTGCTCGCCTGCAACAATACTTGTAGAAGTGTCGAGCTTACCGAAGGACGGTTAGAATAGAGTTGGGTGGGTGATGTAAAAGCTCGGGGAGAGACCGCATGGGGCCGACTTGTACCTAGATACTTAGTGGAGGATACAAGCACTCACCCAACGTGCCGCCTACTATCTAGAAACGGATGCATGTAGCGCTTCGCATGTAAATATAGCATCAAGATCGCCCAGGTCTAATGATTGATTAAATTTATACCTTGCTGATTGCCTGCTCTCTCAACCACGGCTCACTCCACACGTCTCAGCAGCACAAAGATATAAGATTAGATAGAGGGCTAACAACAGATGCAGTTGGCCAATACCCTAGCAGTACATATGAGGTGATCTCCATGTTTTATACTTATTAGAGCCATGTGGTTACTCAGATCCCATTGAATAGATTAGCGGCATAGTCGTAGTCTAGTATCCGGTCGCATCGTTCCTAATACTTGTTATCGAGCACGGATGCCTGGTGGTGGGAAACTGCGTTACATGTTACTGACCCTACGTACCACCGCAGCATCTCACTTAGATCTCTAACATCAATATAGAATTTCTAGAACAATCTTAACAGCATATAATATACACGGTATCTCACCTACTAAGGGATTGTAACAAGACGTGGGAAACGCTGAATGAGTACCTCCGAGACATGTTGTCACTGTAAACAATCCTGGGGGTAATGGCCATGCATGTCCAGCGCAGCAGCTTATGACAAGATTACAGGGGCCTAGTTTAATTTGGGAATGCCTAGCTTTCTTCTCATCGCTACATCCTACCGCGGTCCCTCCCCTCCCAGATCCTTCGATCTTTTCTCTGTCCTGCTGCTTGCTTACCTATTACCTTAATGATGGCCTCTACCGTATTCCACATCAAAGCTGTTGCAAGGGATGGCTTTCGCAGAAGGAGTGTATCTTGCCGTCCAATGTAATATTGTCCCTATCCCTTCCTGAATATGATCCCTCAACTTCCTCCTTCTATTTGACATTTTATTCGTTGCTAAAGCCTGAACTCGGCGCTAGATGTCTGACCTCGATTTCTCGGGCCTGTCGCCCCAGGATCTCATAAGGACCCTCAACGGGCCAGCTCTTCAGCCGCCTGAAGGAGTCGTGCCGAACTTTGACCACCCCCAGAATGAGAACGAGGCCGCCCTTGCCGGCTTGCTAGTGTGCATCCTGCTGGCCACCATATTCCTCTTCCTGAGATTGTATGTGGTGCTTGTGAAGACGAAGCAATCGCGCCTGGGAGACTGTGAGCTACTAGTGCCTTCAAGACCACACAACATAATCTAATCAAAGATGCCTAGATTTCATGCTGCTGGCATACGTGAGTTCGTTTGGAATTACTCTAGAGCCTCGCCTCAATCGAAAATACCATCAAGCGCTCACCGCCTGGTCATAGGCCTTCTACCTGGTGGTATGCTCAGGGTCGCTCGTGCGTCTTGCTCAAGTCGGCCTCTTCATCCATCAATGGGACATGCGCGGGAGGGATGTCAAGAAATACCTTCAGGTCCGTCTGTCTACCCTCGCCGTCTGTATCAGTCTAGGTTAGCTAGGTACCTAGCACCAGCGAAACTGACTTGCTGATAGACGATCTTGATAGGGGTCGAGTTCTGGCTGGCGGGTATCCTTCTGGTCAAGACATCGATCCTTATCGAGTGGCTCCGGATATTTGCGCCGTCTCGAGAACGCACTACCTTTACCCTGAGCTGTCGGATCCTCATCGTGGTCACCGTCTTGTTCTACGGAGCGACCATCGTGGCGCTCAACCTGACCTGCCGACCGTTCCAAAAGATCTACGATAAGACTCTACCTGGCACTTGCATCGACATAAAGAAGATCCATCTCGGCGCGGTCATCGTGGACTTGCTGTTAGACATTGCCATCCTCATACTCCCCCAGCGGATAATCTGGGGTTTGAAGACTTCGAAAACGAACAGAATCGGCATCTCGACCGTGTTCACCATAGGCATTCTGTACGACACCCGAAACTCACCCGCCCCTTTTGCGAAGTTGTATGTTTTCTGACATGGGAGAATGTAGGGCAACGATAGCTTCGGCCTTCCTGATCAAGGCCGTGGCCAAGTGGAACACGTCCCAGGACATGACGTATCACTACTCGGCCGTGGCGCTCTGGGCCATCGCCGAAATGACGTGCGGCATCCTCGTCTTCAGCATCCCCATCGTGCCCAAGATCTACCAAGGCCTGAATCCGGTGCGGTGGTTCGGGTGGGTTGGCCCCTTTCGCGCGCGCCTGTCCGGCTGGGTCAAGAGACGGGGCCACGTCCAGAGCGAGCGGCAGTCCCGGACGCGAACGCGGATCGCGCGGTCGCGCAACTACGCCATGATGAACGATTCCGACCGCGTCGGCCTGCACGACGACTACGGGTCCCCCCGCCCCACGGATCGCCAGTACGGCATCACGGTCACGACCGATATCGTCGTCACCGAGGCCGTCAAGCCCAGGCCTGAGGAACAACCTCGGCGGTATCTCCCGTGGCTCGACAGCGCGTCGGACGTGGAGCTCGGGATGGTGCAGAATACACATAGCGAGGCGAAACATGCAGGAGGGACGGAACCTCAGTAATGATGATAATAGTCTAGAAATGATCTATACTACTAAACTAGAGTCCTGAACCTCATTCATCAAGTATATCGTCCTCAGAGCATGATTCTCATTAATGTTTGCAAAATCTTAGTGGGGAGAGAACATAACAGTGCGCTTAGAGCCATTTTGGCGCCCGTTAGAATTGAACCCAAAGCCAACTCTCTAGACCGCCCAAGGTTAGACTAGACTACGGACTACTACCTTTCCTGGTCTGGCGGGATGGTCGCTCTTAGTGCATCAGCTCACCACAAAGTGGCTTAACTAGACCGGCTGGTTGCCGTGATGCCGTTAACTATTCACTTTAGTCGCAGGACACTGCCGAGATCTCCGATTGCCCTAAGCCTAAAAGCAACAAGTATAAAAATGGTCTCTGGTCTGTGTTTGTGTTCTGATGCTCTATAGTTTGACTGATTATTTGTGCATCTTTCACTTTTGCGACTTCATCTGTCGCTTCCACTTCCTGCCTTCTTAAAGCCCTGTTTTCCAGAATATCGCTCACTCGTATGCTGCTCCCTGGAGGATGTTACGAGTTGTGGAGCGAGTTGTACACACCAAGACTGTACCTCCTGGGAGGGGTACGGACAGGGGGTGCGTACAGGGGTTGGTTTGTATGTACAAGTTGCAGAAGTGCCAAGCTGGGTTACGTTACCTTCAGAGTGCGTGAATGACTTCAAATAGAAGATACATAAAAGATTAGATAGGCAAGGAAGAGCTCAAGTAAAGAGTATCAAGTTTCAAGGTACCTCAAAGGTGAAGGGCGACGCTTCATGATGAGTTGGCCGCAAAGAACGACTCGGTACTTAAAGCAACGACAAGTGTCAGAGGGGAGACGGTATTCCAGAGTTGAGACACGTGGTGGGCGCTAACCCACGAGAAGTACTTGTACCTTAATATAGGTAGAAGCCGAAGAGGCAAGACAAGTAGCATGCTAGGTTAGAGACTGAGAGTCTGGGGGGGCTTCATAGCGTTGTCGATCCACTGAGTGAGATGATCTTCAGCTGTCCTTTCTGTATGCATTCTTCCGATGACCCCGGTCGCTGTGATCCTGCTGCGCCCTCTCCAATTCCTCTCTCTTATTCCCCATTCTACAGCAGGGTCATAGCGGTCGCGAAATATTACTCGTTACGTCCTGACATCATGTCTGTTTGGTGACCCTGTCCGTTAATTCCTCGACCATTTACATTATTGCCGTCTGAGCCGATGGAATAGGGCTCAGACCACTTACTTTTCTCTGTCCGTTCGTTACACTTTCACGCTACGCCCTTGAGTTGCCCTTGCGCTCTTTGGTACAATGCGCCAACTTATCGCTATCACCTTTATTAGATAGTTGATTTATCGCCTTTCCATGATGAGTCCCTCGGGGAGCCTTGATAACCTTACCAATCACACCGACCATGGCTACACCATGACGGGCATGGACAAGTCCACCAAGACTCCCTCCCTCGACGCGCCCATCTCTCCGGCCTCGGAACCGGAACGCCAAGATGAAGAGTTCAATTATCTCTCCGGCTGGCGGTTCTACGTCGTCGCCGCTGCGTGAGTACCCATCGCGACGTTCTTGTCCGTTCAGCCCTACATATCCCCTAACCCCGTTACTATTCACAGACTTCAGCTCGCTCTCTTTCTTGTCAATTTCGAGATCACCATCGTGAGCACCGCGTTGGTGTCCATCTCCAATGACCTCAACGATTTCGGGCGGACCAGCTGGGTCGTCACCGCCTATCTGATCACGTACACAGCCGGCTTGGTGATTGTAGCCAAGCTGAGCGACATCTTCGGGCGGAAGAAGACCTACCTCACCGTTCTGCTCATATTCATCGCCTTTTCTGGTGGATGTGGCGGCGCTCAGACGATGGTCCAATTGTAAGACTCTATCTCTTACTTCCGAACATGTGTCCACTCATGTATATACATGTACGTGCGTTTTGAAGAGTGCGCTCTGACACTGCGGTGCGACAGGATCGTGCTTCGTGCCCTACAGGGCGCGGGTGGAGGAGGTCTCTACGCCGTCGCCTTTGTCATGTTGTTCGAACTTGTCCCCAAAGCCAGGTACCCGGTGCTTCTGGTGTTTTCAGTTGCGCTCGCCGTCCTGGGCAACGCGCTAGGGCCCGTCATAGGCGGTGTCATCTCCCAACGCACCACATGGAGATGGGTGTTTCTGATAAAGTGAGTCGTGAACCCTGTCCTATGACGAGGCGTATCTAATGTTCATGAAGCGTCCCCGTTGGCACCCTCATCGCCTTCTGTGTCTTGATTTCCGTTCCCAACGACTACCCCTATCAAGGCTTTGGCAAGGAGAGAGCGACGAACTCGAGGCTGCGACTCTCGAACATCGACTTCACCGGCGCGATCCTCATGTTGACCGGCTTGGCCCTCGTCATCAGCGGTCTCGAAGACGCCGCTTCCTTGCTCTCGTGGACATCTGCTTCCACACTTGCTCCCATCATCGTCTCCGCCTTTGTCTGGGTGGCCTTCCTTTTCAGCCAGTGGTGGTTCACAAAGCCGGGAAGTTCCGTTCAACCGGTCTTTCCGTGGAGATTCTGCCAAAGCCGATTGGTGATGGGCCTAATACTGTGAGTGTTCCCCGAATCGAATCCATTCTCTTCTCATTTGCAGAGCCTTCGGCCCTTCTACGATAATCGCTGACAGAACAGAAACTCATTCTTCACCGGGACCGTGAGCATCGCGCTGATCATCCAGCTCCCGATCCGGTACCAGACGACACTGGGCGTGAGCCCTCTGGAGGCAGGTGTCCGGCTCCTCCCATTTGTGCTCCTCACCTCGGTCGGCGCCGCGGTATCGGGAGCAATAGTCAAGAACAGGCGCGTCGCCCCCATCTACGTCGGACTCTTCGGCATCATTCTTCAAATCATCGGATTGGTCTTCTTGTCAGCTGTGCCACCTGATCACCCAGACTGGCAGGCTGTGTACGGTCTACAGGTCCTTGTCGGCTTCGGCGCAGGCTGCAACATCGGCATAGTGACACTCCTCACCCCCTACGTGGTCGAACACAGAGACCTAGGTATGAGACCCCAATATTTTTGCCACACAAGTCTCCGTGCATTGAAAAGCTAATTTCTTTACAGCCGTGGCCACTGCCGCCGGTACTCAATTCCGGTTCCTCGGCAGCGCGGTAGTAGTGTCCATCACGACAGCTGTCGGGAACAGCTGGGTCAGGGACAGGCTGTCTGGGACTCTGACGAGTAAACAGATCCAAGACATATTTCGGTCTTCGGCCACGATAAGCGACCTCTCGCCCGAGCTGGAAGCTGTCGTCCGCAAGGTGTTCGTGCAGAGCTTTAACCTGCAGTTCCACATCATCCTTGGCTTCGCCGTCGCTTCTGCTTTTAGTATACTCCTGATGTGGAAGAGGAAACAGATCTTGGTAGATTGAGCATCTGTTATAGAATAACTATCCTGAGAAAGCGATTTTTAGCAGATTCAATTTCGTTATCAGCGCTCCCGCTTTTATAGGATGTAGTAATGACCAGTTCGCAATTCAAGGTGACAAAATAATTTATGCAAGACAGAGAGCTACCGTACTTATCCTAGGGGCTAAGTAAGGCCTATCTCATGCTAATTAAATAGGTTATTAAATACACGCACTTAAATCGTAAATAATGCTTCAGTATGGATGAAGATAGGAGATGGCAATGAGTGACGGAAGAAGCGGTCCTAGAATTTAGTCCCATAAACGAAGCTACGTCAGGAGCAGAAACTCAGACAGACGATGATATCTGGTCTCCTACAGACCTCACGCTTTCTTTCTCCCCACGACCATGAGTCGGGTAAAGGCCCAGCAGGCCCCGTCCCTAGTCTCCTTTGCAACCTCGGGCATAAGCTGGACCAACTCCTTCTGGAGTGTTTTATTACCGAGCGTGATCGCGAGCGGCTCGTGAAGCATGAGGTTGCATTCGTGCATCGCGAGGGCGGCGTGTCCAGCCGCGTTGCGGATATCAACCTGTATATCATCCAACTCCCCGCCCCCTGATTTGGCGAAGAGGTCAGGCAGCTGGGCAACCCATGTCGGCCTCAGACGGGGATCCTGGATGGCGGAGATCTTGAATAAGCGCAACAATGCCTCTTCCTTGTTCGACGGGTCCGTTTTCATGATGGGAAACGACGGCACATCGCCCTCGGACCATTGCAGGTAATCACCAGGTTCTGCACAAGATACGCATTAGTCTTCACCGAACCGCCCACCGTCCACATAAGTAAGTAGGTAGTCTGCGCCATGAAAAGGGGGCGCAATCATGCCGGGGAAGTGGGACTTACTGAGCATCCTCACCACCCTCTCTAGCGCACTAGGGACCTCTTCATCTCGGAGGAAAAAGGCAAGGAGGCGAATGTTCACGACGTCGTACACGCCGACCAAGTGCTCGGGGACAGGCTTCCGGATGTCCCAGATGTCGAAGCTCACGTTGTCAGGAAGCCATTTCTTGGGCGGCACGGCTTCGAGCGAGATGTCGAAGCCCTCGAGCTTGGATGCCGGGTCTAGGCGTCGGCTCAGGTCGGTTAGTCAGACGCTGTGGATGATTAGTTATTAGATGGTGTCTTAAAATGTTTTATGAGGAGTTGTCCGGATTTCCGCTTACCCAGTCCCAGTCGCGACGCTGCGACTCGAAGAGGGGAGTCTGTGGGGATTGAAGGATGCAGATGATATCCGAACAGTTCGACCCATTGGTAATGCTGCAGATTGATTCTGAAATGATAGTATAGCAATAGCTACATGTTAGCAATCATGGAGACTTTGTGCTGGTGTAATGTTGCGGAGTACGATTACCTGTTATTGTCAACATAGTTGCGATTAAACATGTATTCAGGAGGTGTCGACGTCTTGTCGTCACGGACGTCTTCTTTTGCGTGGTCCATGGCTTCTGTTGTGGTTTTCAGATCAGGGCAGAGCTGCAGTTGTTGATAGTTGGTCGGGAAGAGGATGAAAGAGGTGTAAGAGCAGAGACGTAACCAATTCATTATAGTAGCCAGGAGTCTGATATAGGTCGAGTATAGGTCAAAGGGCGAGATATATCATGTCAGGGAGTCAAGATACTGCGTCCTACGTTTAAGTCTGGGCTTCTTTGTCAGTTTGTACCAAATGTACCCAAGGGGTAGTAAAGTAACACCATACTATCTAGACACAGCATTTACGTGCGCATTTGAGAATGGGTCCAGAATCGGCAAACATGGAGGGCATCCGAGCACGGCTCGTACTCTGAGCCATCACTTCGAAGCATGGCAGACTGTTGACAACATGTTAGATGCACGGCATCGGACATATCCTGCCAAATCCGGGCAACATGAGTTGGTTAGGTCCAATTGTCCCGCCGTGTGATGTCCGATGAGAACGCGAGGAAGTAAGGAGTCACGAAATGCCTGACAAACCGACCAGGTGCGTGGGTAATAGTCGTAAAATACGCAATATTATTGGCTCCAGCTAGTTGTGATTGTGATCCAAGAAAACTGTGCAGCGATGCCAACGAAATGGACTATTGTATTGAACTGCAAGGGGGTTACAAGCCGAGAGCCTAACCATGGATTCGAACCAACAACAAGTAGACTTTCCATGGCATTCCAATGTTAAGGGATAACAGGCAGGTAATCCCAAGTCTACAGAAGATCCTATTTGTTGAAATAAAAGCGACCCGGAGTTATCTCTGAATAAAGGCAAAGAGGTGGGAGACTGACCCACACATTGGTTGTCAAGTTGCATAACAGATGGAAACAAAGAGATGATCTTTTCGTACGGGTCCGCGCACACTCCGCGCTTCTTATATATGTGATCCCAGTTTGCCTTTCGAGTTCATTTACCATTGGCCTTGCTGCCGGGTTAACTCAAACCAGTACAGTTCTATCTTTCTACCCCGTCATCTACCCGTTCCTGATCAACTCCTTGACAAACAAGTGGTCTGTGTCTGTAACAAGGGCTTGTGTGCAAGGGCTTGGAAGTGTGAATAGCTTCGGATTGTATAATAATCTACTATGGCGTCAAGGAGTCCATGAGGTCAT
>MU281027.1:0-20060 GCA_022385605.1 Xylariaceae sp. FL0594
CTCCACGCCGTGGCTTCTGTGTTTCTCGATAATTGCTCCCGGCGGGGGGGGGGGGGGGGGGGGGGGGCCCCCCCCCCCCCCCCCCATTGGTATATTAGGGCTAGGCTTTTGGTTGGTTAATAGGATTGGATATTCTTTGTTGTATGCGATAAGGTTCTAGGTTGGTTGGATTGTGTTGTGATGGCATTAGCATCTGCTTATAAGAAGCTTACTTTACTTACTACTTACTTACGTGGCTTGCTTATCTGTCTACTTTACGGGCTGATACTTACCCTGCATGCGTTGGTTGTGTTTTTGGGTTGTATGTCCTCAGTCTGCTTGAGTTGCGGCTTGGATTTCTGTCAATACTGTTGGAAAGATGTGGGCGTCTTGTACGCATTTTTGTTGTCAATTTTTATTTGTTCGAATAACAGGTTTATATCTCTCCTTGAAGCAAGACCACAACACCTAAACCCTTCCTTAGCTAGCTGTATTGATCAATTAGACAACAGACACCGGTAGGGTATTCCAATTTCATTGACCAGCTTTTGGCTTTAGTGTATATTCTCTAAAGGTAAATCTGTTTATCTTTTACATTCCACGTTATTTCAAAGCAGGGCATCTACAACCCCGAAGAAGCCCTCCCCCTTGGGCTTGCCACTTGTTATATCGACTGTCAGCTAATTTCACAAAATCCAGCAAAGCAAAGGTACCATGAGAACTTCTTGATTCGCTAGACCGCCACCAAGATAAAACAGTATGGCACACATGCAGGTTGGCATGAATTTATAGACATCAGGAACTTTGAGTGGTCATGTCATCGGGTGAAAGGGAGCTGTTCTATGTTGCTCGACTTGTAGATAGTTATAAGATTGTCATGATCATTGTAACAGTCATTGTTGTAAGCATGGATATAAGCATGTTCAAGACTGAGAAGCTGAGAGATGGCTGTTGCAGTCTTACTTGTTTACTTGCTACACTCCTCCTCTTGCGTCAGGATGTTTGCAGTACTATCGAACAGACACTCTTGGCGTGCTACCTATTCGTATGTCAGTCTGGCCCTTTGATGTGCCTCACCGAGGACACCAGAAAGAAGCTCAGTCTCATGAGTGTATTTGGCTCAGACTTGAAGATCACAAAAGAACACATGATGGTCTGTATTGATTTATATGAAGGATGCAACTAGGAGAAGTCGGATGCCATAATGCGAAGGCTAAATAAGTTTTCAGGTAGGTCTTATTCATTGTTACTTCCTTGACGTGCGCTGTAGCTTCCTGTATGCAACGTGACACGTCCCTTCCTCAACCATTGACTCTTGCTAAGCTCTGCAGGCAGGTAGAATTTGTGCAAAGCCCGCAAATTGCATCATCTCCTTCCTTTACATGAATTCAATTCTTCCATGCAAGTCCCTCCACACTCTTAAGTTTGCTCATAGAATCTTCTCATTTCCCTCTTGGCAGCCAAGTGTCTGAGTTTGGAGACTGCTTAGGAGTTGCTTGCTTTTGCAGCGTCCGTCGCGCACATCAAAAGGATTCTGCTTTTCATCTGGATACCGTTCCAATGTTTGTTGGGCCCTATAGCCATGGTGCCACGTCCTTATCAGCCTGGTAATCGTGTCCAGCCGGTCGCCAGAGCAAGAAGACACGTAGATCTTCCGAGGCCCATTTCTGCCACTGCGCACTCGGGTCCTCCTTGGACATGTCCGGCACCAGTACGTCCATCTTCCCGTAGCCCATGGCCTCGTAGAATGGCACGGAGGATGGAACCGCTTCGACGCATGACTCCAAGCCAAGGGAATCAGCCTTGCGCTTACCCCAGTCCAAGAGGAGTCGCCCAATCCCCTGTCTGCGATGGTCGACGTGCACAACCAGCTGTGCCAATTCTGCCAAACAGTTGGTTACTTAGTCTTGCCATTTTGGGGAGAGAGGCTTACCGAGGTGTGGCCTAGCCATCCTGTCTTTCACAAAGCGGCTCAGTAGTGTAAGAAGTCTCCCTGCGAATACTCTCTCTTCCGACCCCTCAATGTGCCAATAAGCGTCGATTGGCTTTTGGGGGTCGCGGTAACTGGCTACTTGGTCTTGATTACGTGTTGCCCATTCTGCGGCCCCTACGATACGGCCCGAGTCGGTGTCAGTGACCTTCAGCCAGCAGGTGTTGGCGCCCTGGTTCCATCGCTTGATTGTGCGTTCTTTGGTGTCTGCAAGTGCCCCTTCGACAGTGGTGTGTATGGGCATGAACCACGGGTGCAACGCATTATGAGGCTGCTCGAAGGCCTCATGCAACATGGGGAGGATTTCATCGAAATCCCGCTCCTCGGTGACGGTTTCTAGCTGCAGAGGCATATTGCGAATGCAAGGCGCCTAGACTAATTGATTAATATCGCGCGTCGTTCGGGGGCGGAATGAGATTTGAAGCGTAAGTGACGGTGGACAAAAGTTGCCCAGCGACCCAAGTACGACATGCCTTTTTAACGTCACAGAGTGTGCCTTTGTTTCTGCGTTGCTGTTGCTGCAGCCTCTCATCCCTTGCATCGTCCCGCACTTCAATAATGGCTATCTAAGATAGTGCATGTATGCCAACAGGAGCTAACAAACATATATTTGCATGTTTAGGCAAATCATGGAACTGTTGGCCCTTCGCTGCAGCATGCCCCATGGAACTGATAGCTACGGAATAACCAATGGGTAGTCTTTGTCCTAACGTTGGGACCTGGAAGACCCCGACTTTAATCGCAGTATCCCCGCTGTAATCCGTGTGCCTCACTGCCTTGCATTCCCTGGCGCTGCGAATCAAGACCTCCTACGGAAAAGAACAGAGGATGAAAAACGAAAGAGAATGAAAACGGGGCAATATATAACCCGTTATCCTCCTTGCAAAGAAGGCTCCATCGCGGGGCCTCCACAGAAGCCGTGCTGGAAATCTACAAGAATGGGGACATGATACAGAATCTGACTAAAGGCTGCAAGGTGTGCTTATGGATACTTCACGCCAGCCTCCGAGTCCCGGTTCCTTATACGGACCAGAGGGCAGTTGAATAGATACAAATGGGCAGGGACCTACAACTTCCGGAACCATTTTCACATGTACACGAGCAGTCACTCCGCAAAATCATTCTGGCCAGGTTCCTGTACAGGCTTAACCTAGGCAACTGCACAAGGAATTCTTCATGACTTTGAAGACAGGGAACACTACGCAGTTTCAGAGGCCTTGCTTCTTTGCTTCTAGTTTTGGCGAAATAAATGGCTGCTCTTCAAGTCCAGCTCATCCCCAAGATCCCTGGCCCGTGGCTCCAGAAGCCTACGGAGCCAGGAATTCGGATGAAAAAGACATCAATGTATAAGCGCCTTGCCTCCTCCTTGCAAATACTCTATTTCTTCTCTGTGGACTGGACCACTACACAGTCAGAGAGAAGCCTTCCTTCTTTGCTTCTGCCTTGAACACAAGAAACGGCGACTCTGCAAGTCTAGGTTATCCCTGAGAGATCTCCCATAGCTCAAGAGGCCTAGGCTAGACAGGGAATCAGATGAAAAAAGACGGCAATATATAAGCGCCGTGATCCTGCTTGCAAAGGAAGTTTTTCTTCTCTGAAGACAAAGACCACTACACAGTCAGATAGGGCTCTCGCTTCCAAGGATCGAAGAGTTCTGGGTATGGTCTTGGGCATAGACACAACCGATGTTGTACTAGCTAGGGTCCGGCCAATGACAGCTCATCTCCTAGCTAGCCTTAGCCTGATAGAGCCACGGCGCAGGGTATCAGGACCTCAGGGATAAGCTTCAGAGTTGCACCTCTTGCGTCAAGCCCAGAAGGGCCAGGTAGTCGGGTCGGTTTTCGGATCTGTTAGTCTGCAGGAGTAGGTGTTGGGAAAATAAGAGAGGTCTCTCTGCCTTTATATCCTAAATCTTACCAAACCCCTGTTGTTAGACATACCTAGGTAGAGACAGGTAGCCCTCTCTAACGCTTATACGGTTGTTTCCTCCCTGTTTAAAGACCTCCTTACGTCAAGTTTATATACCTGTTTTCTCCTACCCTAGTCTTTACCTATCAGGAGCTACTCGTGTAGGTTATTGAGACGATATACGGTTTGTACAACAATCAAGTTGAAGGAATTAAAATCAAGTTGAAGGAATTAAAATCAAGTTGAAGGAATTGTTCCTGTCAGATCATGAAAACTAAATAAATGCCCTAACAACAACCCACCCAAATCCAGTTTATATCCCTCCTGCAGAGCTGGCGACCTAACAAGGCCACCACTCTTGAAATGATCATTAGTACTGCATGTAACTCTTGTAAGTTTCCCTAGGAGCTAGAACGATGAGCCTTTCTACCTTTATGGGCTGTATTTCCATGCCGCTACCAGCCTGCATCAGGTAGGCGAAGATTTCCTGAACTGTTTGCGTCAAGAGGTGACCGCGACGTGATCTTTCAACTTATTTATATCGAGCTTGCTCCTCATGAGATACAATGGCGCAATTCCTGAGAACGAGCATCATCGCAGCATACGACGAGCTGCATACGGCCATGTTGAATGTTTTCATGCAGGTTCGGGTCGAAAATCTTGGCGAAGGAGTCTTTGTTAACCTAGCAGTAGGGAGAAATGACCCCATTTTCGTCCTCAGGGAGAAGAAGTACAAAAGAAAAAGAGATCGTGGCATAGTGGTCCGGCATCTCGGCAGTTGGAAACTTCTCACTAAAGTCTTCGCTCTCTTCGGGTGGTTGACCATAGATGCCCACCAGCTTGCAAAAAGGCAAAATTGATCGAAGACGTTCTCCTGTCAGTTTGTTTGTCGGTAGGGTCTTTAGAGTGACTAAGTCGCGTGCCCTGCCAGAGGCTAGTTGTGAAGAGGATATCACACACCCCGCCTTCTTCCAATCTAGTAGAGGGGCCCTGTTATTTCCAGCCCGGTTATCTCCATCAAATAAATCACAGAAATGATCTGAATAGGGCAGGTTATTCAGTCTCTTGGTATCTTTTTTTGCTGCATGGAAATTCAATATAACCGGCGTTGTGAAGGTTGACCTATGCAGTTGATATCTGTAGGTAGGAGGTGTGCAACTTCCATTTTGAACAACTTCTGTCCTGCTGCAACAGTTGAGACAAGGAAGGAATCGCATGTCATGTGTTGTCATGTCATGTGTTCTGGGCAGGGAGAAAGGGACATGTGCTTTGAAAATCCCATAACTCCGCACTGTGGGACATGTTAGGTAAACAGTTCCCCATCGTGACCCCGCGAAGCCCCGCGCAGACCCACGTGAGCAGAGCTGAGTTGCCCTGCTGAACCCTGCCAAGACCTTGTCCAGACCAGTTCAAGTGGACGGTCTAACGCGTCTCGGTAGGTGGGGTGGACGGCAGGGACTAAATGGCTAGCCTAACCTTGTCCCATGTCAAAGAGGTGTCAACGAGGGTAAGCTCCGACCAGGCGTTCGTCATACTTCCGACAATGACTTGCGCTGAAGACTCGCAATCCTCGACCTTCTCGTCTCTCTTGTCCCCTACAGAATCTGTCTCTTCCTCATCCGCTTCTTCCTATCCTTTTTATTCCTCTTGGTCCTGATCCGATAGCTTGACTTGCCTTAGGTACTTCGAGAGAGCCTCAGTCGCCGCGTCAGCTCTCGTTGTGTGAGCGTGCGCAAGAGAACAATCAAACGAAGCGAGTCACTATTGGACGCGGCACCTGAACTCTCTCCTACCCTGCATACCCATTTGTAGACTACGCGGCCGTTACAAGCCTGCCGACTCTTTCCAGAGTTAATTCCTCCCGTGCGACGACTTTAAAGACAGCTACAACCATGTTCAACATTATCGCACATTTCTTCGCGTAAGCAGGCAAACCTCCCGGCAAGTCCCCGTGGGCCTCACAAAACTCGACTGACTGGGCGTAACCGCTGCGCAGCTCCATAGCCTCTTACCTGTTCCCGCTGTTCGCGTCCTACAAAGCTCTCAAGACGTCGGACCCAGCACAGCTGACACCATGGTTGATGTACTGGTCGGTGCTGATATGCGTCCTGCTGTTCGAGTCGTGGACCGATTTCATCCTTGTCTGGATCCCCTTTTATTCGTGGATGCGACTCGGGTTCCTGCTATGGCTGGTGCTCCCATCGACCCAAGGCTCCCGAGTCTTGTATGAGGGCTATCTCCACCCCTACCTCGAGGAGAACGAACGGGCCATCGAAGACTTCATCGCCAGCGCCCACGATAGGTTCAAGGCCGCCGGCCTGAGGTACCTAAAACAAGCCATCGAGCTTGTGCGGATGCGGGTCTTCAACCTGCCGCCCTCCGAGACGGCCCACGGAGAGACCCGAGCTGCGTCGTCCGCCGAACCCCAGAGCTATACCCAGGCACTGCTCGCTAGGTTCAGCGTGCCCGCCGCTCGACGGGCGGCGAACAACGCGGGCTCTGCCGGCCACGATTTCTACAACATGCTCGCGGGTGCTGTCAGTGCAGCGGCGAGCGGATCGAAATCGACAACCGCCACGAGCGAGAGCCTTATCCCCGAGAACATTAGTGGAGCGCAGGAAAAGATCACCTTCCTCGCCGCGCAACGAGAACGGCTGGCGTTCATGCTAGGCGCGCTGGACCGCGAGTCCGCACAGCTTCAGCATGACGAGGAGCAGCGCAGAGCGGCCGCGCAGGAACGAATAAAGCCCGGTAGCATGAGCCTGGATGGCGCGGGACTGGGACAAGAGCCCTCCCGGCCGCCAAGCGGATACAGCGTAGGCAGTGCACTCAGCAAAAGCCGGAGTGAAGTTGACTTTGAGAAGATCGACGCGCCCAGCGGGGCAGAAGAAGAAGAAGAAGACGCTAGCGGAAATCTCCGCAGGAGGGGAAACCACGCCGGCGAAGATAGTTCCGGGCCTACTAAGGGCGGGTGGAACCTCTTCGGATGGGGCGTTTCTCCGGGTCGTCCTCCTGCTGCTCAAGGCCAGTCGACGGGTTACAAGGAAGAGTAGAGAAAGAAACCAACGCCAAAACGCGCTAGTAAGAAAGGTCTGCCCTGGGAACGGCGAAAGGAGTTATGGAATTATGGCGCTAAATCGTTGAGTTATCGACTTGCATTGCCTACTCGTGGGCACCTACCTGGTTAGAAGCACTATTATGTGTAGGAATACAGATAAAGCGTTTGTTTTACTACTTTTGTCGCATGACTTAGGGTATCGTCGCTCGTCGCTGCGCCATTCGGCGTGCCACCTTCAGAGTTTTCTGGGAGGTTGTGAGCAAATATTCAACTCGTGTATTATGCTCAAGAAGCCAACCTTCCCAGTGGCTTAGCGGAACATGCTGGATTTTATACACATGGGAAATAACATACATATTTGGTAGGTTGTACAGGGATGACGTAGCGTACAGTTCTAATTCTCTTCTCCATCTACATGCATGATGACCCCTAGGGTCCTGGATGCATGCCCATTCCTTGACCTTGCATCGCATCCCGGCCCGTTTCGTATTCTGCGCCACAAGGACACCAAAAACACGGGTGCGAACCAGACATGCGGAAAGGGTATACCACAAGTTACACACATATACATGCCAATATGTACACACGCTTTCACCACCACTGCAAGCAAGCGAGCAGTTTAATTCCCCAGGCACCGAAAAGAAAAAGAAATGGGCGAAAATTGATGAATTAGATTTTTTTTACACCTACACCTTCTTGAAGGGGAAGCGGACCTCGTCGTCCTTGCGGAGCCAGATCTGCTTGCGCTTCTTGGTGTTGGCGTGCTCGACCCACTGCTGGACGGCGTACTCTTTCATGAACTTGCGGATGAAGCGGGGGTCCCAGAGCTCGGAGGCGATGCCGAGGTCCTTGCAGCAGCGCATGAGGGCGTTGGACTTGGCGCCCTCGGCGGCGGTCGAGACGCCGTCTTCGTGGAAGTATTGCTGTTCGCCGCGGGCTTGGCCGATGAATCTGTTTTTATACGTTTTTGTTTAGAGAGGGAGGGAAGGGACAAGGAGTAGGATGAGGATGAGGGTGGGGGAGGGTGGGGGAGCAAGGGGAGAGGGAGAAAAATGGAGAGGGAAGAGAAAGAGGAGAAAAAACTCACCTCCCGTGGACAATGAGGGCATACTCCCTCGTGACGAGCCTGTCCTGGACGAACAGCTCGCCCCGGGGCGCCAGACCCCACCCTCCGGGGCCGAAGGCGGCGTTGAGGATGCGCCGGTACTTGATCTCGGGCAGGTAGATGATGCCGTCGGGCTTCACCTCGATGTCCTCCGGGTCGATGGGCGCCTGCAGGATGGCGGCCGTCTCGGGCGAGAAGGCCGACGTGCCGATGCCGTGGTACGAGTCTTCCCAGTTGATGGCGGCGCCTTCGCCTCCGTTAGAATTTGTGTTTGTGGTTGTGTCATTAGTGGGGGTGGGCGTGGATGTGGATGTGCTGGATGTGCTGGATGTGCCGGGCGCGTCGGGGAGAGGACGCCCCGAGAAAGGAGGTATGGGTTTTCGCGCGGCGGGCTTGTTGTTGGAGGAGGAGGAGCTGTAGGGGGTTGATTGCTTGTTGTTGTTGTTGTTCTTGTTGTTGGTGTTCGTGGTAGTAGCGGGTTTGGAGGAGGTATTGGTGGTAGCGGGTTTGGATTGGGGCGCTGGCGTCGTCGAGTTCGGCTTCGAGCTCGAGTTCGAGTTGGTATTCGCTGTCGAGGCGGTTCGTACTGCGTATGCGGCTTGTATGGGGTTTAAGGTGCGACGGCACAGGCGCATGTGCCTGCTCGCAGCGCGCAATGGGGATATGGTGAATGAGGACGACATTTTCTAATTCTGTGTATTCAAGTGGTGTGGAGTGGGATGTTTTGTGGTTTTCGTCTTTGGTTGCTGGGACAGGAACTTTTGTTGATGTCGCCAAGCTTGGTGTTGAAATTTCATTGATTGCATGGATGCAGGCAGCATCCCTGTCAGGTACTGCTTATCTCAGATGCGGGCTATTCCCAATCGAGTGTGAAGTGGTTGACGTCGACTTGCCTAGCTTGGTTAAAGTAAATACCCTTCTGACCTTGGCATTATTAGCTTGCATCATATCAACACCTAAATATTTCGAGTGAAATTGTCATGAGAAAACTTGGGTGAGTGAGTGATAAAAAAGTGAACTGGGAGCTGCCCCAAGAAAGGAGAGGGAAATCATTATTGTCAAAGTTTAGAAATTATCCCGTCTCACAAGGAAGATTTGCCAGACACCTGGTCAGAATCACAAGTGAGTTGGGTATTATAATCTCACTAATTGTTACAATATAAATACAGCCGGATACAAAACGGTAGTCAAACGGTTATATGAAGAACTTTACGGTCTTGTGTTGCGCAAGCCGGGTGAGGTATGTCAAGGCGAAAGATTACGCGTCTTTAGTCGAGGTCCGTTCATCATTGTTATGCTTCTTCCAGCATTCGCGAAAAATCTCCATCTGCAACGCCATAGAAGGGGACACGATCAATCAGCCTCGGTAATAATTGATCAGGTAATGTCACTTGGACGAAACATACCTCTTTTTTACAAGCGCGCCAGTCCTTCTTTTCGTAGTAGCAATCAGTTAATGCGGCATTCTCATCTGTCGCTTCATATTAGAATCACCCTTTCTTCGTGATCTGTAAGGGTTCCGAGATGGGCAGTGTAGACTAGTCCTGTAGCAATTGGGTGTTCACGTACTGGCACACCCTGTGCTAAATATTCTCTTGTCCCTGTAACGGTGGAATGCAATACTAGTCAGCTTTCTTTCTCTTGTAGCGAAGGACGTGTGAGGTATTCTCTGCCGAGGACTTCGTACCACTCATCAGGTTCATCGTCATCCGGTTGTGTGGCACCGGTCTGTTGCGGCACATTCTCTTCCTTCTTCGACATCTTAGCACCCGTGGAGGAAGAGGTATTGGAGAGATTGGGGTAGATCGGAGCCGATGCCGCTGTTTGAATAATTGCCGACGGCGTATGAAAAACCGGGAGCGTTGAGGTTCCTCAAGACCGGGATTGAGTAAGATGCTCCACAACTCAATCTCCCACTGGGGTTTAGTGGCTTATAATTTACACTATCTAGATAGGCGTGACACAAGACATGGAAGTCAATCAATCGGAGTCCGGTCATCCTTGGACAATTCAACGTTCCCTTGCTCTTACTATATTTTCTCCCCGAGAGAGTACAAGTTCAATGTCGACCGTCTCGGTCTATATAGAATAAGACCTCCTTATACGGAGGGGAGTATCTCGGGGCTGTGCGCTATTTCTCCAATCCTTGAGAGATATAACCCCACTTTACCCCGAGACCAAACCATCACCAAATCCGTATGCCAACTTGAACACAACTCGGGGTTACAGTATCTACGACGAGGGAAAATGGGGTCGCGCAAGTTAAACGTGCTCGTGTACACGGGCGCCGGTACGACGGTGCAGTCCGTCAAGCACGCCATCTTCTCATTGCGACGCCTGCTCTCCCCAAACTACGCCGTGATCCCCATCACCGACACAGTGCTGCTGAAGGAGCCTTGGGCCCCATCGTGCGCCCTCCTGGTCGTCCCCGGGGGCGCCGACCTCAAGTACTGCCAGGTGCTCGACGGGCAGGGCAACCGGATCATCAGGAACTACGTCGAGCGCGGTGGCCGCTACCTCGGCTTCTGCGCTGGGGGTTACTACGGCTCCGCCAAGTGCGAGTTCGAGGTCGGCGATAAGTACCTCGAGGTAGTGGGCAGGCGGGAACTCTCGTTCTTTCCAGGCACCTGTCGTGGTTGCGCTTTCAAAGGCTTTCATTACGATAGCGAGAAGGGCGCCAAAGCGGTGCAGCTGCATGTCAGGAGAGACGCCTTCAAGGGCGTGGGCATTGTGCCAGAGGTTGTTGCGTCTTATTACAACGGCGGTGGCGTCTTCGTGGGCGTAGAATGTCCGGATAAAGACATCGAGGTGTTAGCCAGTTATGTGGACAAGCTCGACGTTGACGGAGGCAGCGAGAAGGCCGCCGTGGTACATTGCAAGGTTGGCGAGGGGGCCGCCATCCTCACCGGCCCTCACCCTGAATTCGCAGCTGCGAACCTCCATCCGCAGCATGATATCGAGGGCTATGACGAACTGATAGCTACTTTACGCGCCCACGACGCCGACCGCGTGACCTTCTTGAAAGCCTGTCTGGAAAAGCTGGGCCTGGAGGTCAGCCCGGAGTCATCAGGTGTGCCTTCCCTGTCCCGTCTCCACTTGTCCTCTATTAATAGTGGCAACGTCGACGATTTGCTGTGTACGTGGGAGGGGATCATCGAGAAGGATGACAACGGCGAAGAATACGTCAGGGCAGAACACGACACTTTCCATATCGAGAAGGCTGAGTCTAGATGGAGTATGGATGTGCTGGGCAAGACGCCCCCTTCTGGCAGCAAAAACGGCAGCGCCAAGGATGAAGAGAAAGAGGGGCTCACGAAAGATTCGTCTAGTAGCGAAGATGTGATGATCGACTACACGACCATCGTCAAGCGCATCGTCACACACACGAATGCCTGGCCCGAGGCAAAGGCAACGCCGTACTTTAACCACAACACCTTTTACAGCAGCCTCAGGGAATATCGAGAGAAACAGAAGCAGAAGGGAGACCATAACGCGGAAGAATGGGGCGACTACCTCATGTACGGCGAAGTCCTAACAAGCACCAACACCATTCTCGAGAAGAACTACAAGTTCCTCTCCAAGCTCCCCTCGGGGTTCACGGTGACAGCAACGACACAAGTAGCGGGTAGGGGCCGCGGGAATAACGTCTGGATAGCCCCCGCAGGATGTCTGATCATGTCTACCGTGATAAACCACCCGGCACATCTCGCGGCGAGCCGTCCGATAGTGTTCATCAACTACCTCGCTGCGATCGCCACCGTCCAAGCCATCAAGTCCTACGACGTGGGTTACGAATTTATGCCCGTGAAGATGAAATGGCCCAACGACATCTACGCCCTCGACCCACGAGCCGCATCCTCCAACTCTTCCTCCTCCTCCTCCTCATCACCGGCCTACGCGAAGATCTGCGGCATCCTCGCCAACTGCGCCTACTCGGCCGGCTCGTACCAGATCGTGCTCGGCATCGGCGTCAACACGAACAACGCGCGGCCCACGACGTCGCTCGACGCGCTGCTGCCGCCCCATCTCCCGCGCTTCAACATCGAGCGGCTGACGGCGCGGATCCTGACGCGCCTCGAGTCGCTGTACAAGGACTGGGTCCGGCACGGGTTCACGCGCGCGCTCGAGGAGACGTACTACGCCCACTGGCTGCACACGGACCAGGTGGTGACGCTCGAGGCCGAGGGAGGCGTCAGGGCGCGCGTCACGGGCATCACGACGGACTGGGGCATGCTCAAGGCGCAGGAGCTCGACCGCGATGGAAGACCCGTGCCGGGAAAAGTCTGGGCGCTGCAGAGTGATGAGAACAGCTTTGATTTCTTCAGGGGGTTGGTGAGGAGGAAGATATAATAAATAAAAATTAGGGACGTGGGATAGCATGATAGGCTTTATGAAAAAGACTTAATGCACAAAGCTTTAAAAATCCACTATGGGCTATTGTCTTCAGACGCCTATCAAGAATGCGTGTCTTGTGGAGGTCAGGGGAACTAGTCTAATCCACCGTCTTGGACCAAACTCCTACATGACTCTCCCATCAAACCTCCTTTTTAACTATCACGTCTCGTATCCCTCTAGTATCCCGAACCCGCCAGCTTCGCAATTTTTCACGCGCCGCCAGGTACCTCTCCCCGGGTTTTCCCCAAGCAGAGCAGCAGCCAGCCAGCCCCTGCCTTATCCCTTAACTCCACTGCCAGACGTCTTTCAAGATGGCGTCTGTCGGGCGTCCAATACGGGCTTCGTGTCCCGACAGCCCCAGACCCCGACGACGCCGATGTCCGCCGCCCGTCTGCGCGAAGTTTGTACATGCGGGAGGACGATCCGGGGTACTTTGTTAGCCAAGAGTTAAATGTAAAGGATAGGAGAGAGTGTCAAGATTGAACAGTTTCATTTGGTTAATTTGCTTGATTCAGTAACAATGAACATCTCACAGTGTAGATGAAAGAGGAAAGTAATACTGCAAATTGGTCCGGTTTCCTGGCACCCACCGCTTTCACATCCCATCGGGCCTCACTCCGGCGTGCCTCCCTTACATATATGTGCATCATCTTTAAACCAACAAAATGCATGTACTCATAACTGTCACTGATAAGCAGGCCAATCGGGCCTCATACTCGGATACGTGTCCACTAGATCAAGGAGAATTAGGGCTTTGCTTCCGGTGTAAGAACATGAGAAATAGCAGTAGCGGGCGTGGAAAGGAAGATTGAGTGAGAGGAGAGAGTTTATATTGCAACTTTCCATCATATCCCGTGTTACACCTCGACAAGTGTAGCAATGCAGAAGTACGTATCCCATTTAACTCACACCCCTCACTTGCAAGCCTTGGAATGCCGCGGCCTCGGTTATATTCACATATCCTTCCCAGGTAGTCATCTGGACAGATAAAAGAGCATCCATGAGTTTCATCCAGCGATTCTCCGCCGTAATGTTTGAGGAAAGAAAAAAGGGAAGAAAGAAAAAAACTTGAGCTTGATGCTCTCATATAACTCGGTCCGACTAAGTCTGTCACCCACTGTCACAAGAAGTGATGTCAATCAAGTTTCTTCCCATGAGTCCCCGCGCAGACTGAACACCAAGTGCGGTCCCAGAGTTCTCGAAGTGAAGATATCGTCCAACTGAAACTCGTTCTCGCGACCTCTTCCATCGGTCCGCCCAGCCGTGCCACCGCCGACTTTCCCCAGGTCACCCGGTGCGGGTTTAAAGTCAAAGTACCATAGGACCTTGGCAGTGAGAAGGCTTATTTCCATATACGCCAACGACTTCCCAGCGCAGGCCCGGGCGCCGACAGAGAAGGGAGCAAAGGCGGGATTGTGGGCCAGTGATGTCTTCTTCTTCTCTCCGGAGCCTTCCTCCACTAGCCATCGTTCGGGCCTATATGTGAAAGGCTCTGGGAAATATGCCTCGTTGTGGTGAAGCGCGTAGGTGTTGACGCCCACTAGGACGCCCGGGGGTATAACGTGGCCATCCACCACGAGCGGCTCAGTTGCGTCGCGGACCTGCTGCTCCCGCCATAGTGTCGTCGGCGTGGGCGGCGACATGCGCATCGCTTCGTCGACGCAGGCCCGTAGATAAACGCAGCCGGACAGCTGGGGTCCGGTGCGGATATCCTCCCCGCTGGGAAACGCGCCCCGTATCTCGCTGGCGAGCCTGTCGTAGCATTCCGGGTAGCGCGAGAGGTAGAAGAAAACGCTAGCCATCGCCGTCGCCGCGCTGTCGCCACCCGCGACGACGAAGAAGATGGCCTCGATCCACAGGTCGCCTCCTCGGCCGGTATCTTTGAAAGAGTCGGCCACGAAGGAGTAAAAATCTTGCTTCGCGTCTTTTTCCTGATTGGTTCTGGACGTGGTCATCTTGTACAGGAGACGGAAGTACTTCTCGCGGGCTTCATAGAACAGATTGTCGCCGATCTTGTCGACGTATAGCTTGGAGAGGGAGGGCAAGTGCGCGTATATGTTGCCCCTGTAGTTCCCAAAGGTCAAGGCCTTCATCATGAACCGGTTCTCGTCGCTGGTCTGCATGTTGAGATCATATCCGAACGAGAGCTGGCCGATGACGTCGATGGCCAGACGGCGCGACAGTTCCGTCATGTCGACGGGCGACGATGCTTGAGCGGCGAGGTGGATCTGTTTTCAGAGCGATGTCCAACTTCTCAAGCACCGCCGGTTCAAAGGCGCGCAACGCGCGATCGGATACTGCCTGGCCTATGATTCTTCTCTTATGACTATGCACCGCGTTATCAAGGGCGGTGAGACCATTGAAGACGTTGTTCCGTGTCGTGACCAGGTAGGTGGAGGCTTTAGCGACGCCGTCGTTCTGGTAGATGTCTTTGGCAGTTTTCAACAAGCCGTCTCTAGACGATGCATGATGAGAAGTTTGACGCACCTTTCAATGCGGTAGCAGTATTGAAGACCAGTCGGTCTGGTCCCACCTCACCACTGGTCCTACAGCACGACATGATATGATGAGTACTTATACTCTGACACCGGATGGGGGACATAGGGGAGGATTCAGGTTCTTACCGTATTTAGCATGGTACTGATACATCTCAATATGAAGACGTTTCCGCACTGAATAATATCCGGTATAGACCTGTGTGATCTTGGCCCAGAACGGACCTGGATAGTTTCGGAGAGGATTCAGGAGAAGTCGGTAGCTGGCTAGGGTAAGCCACTGACATGATATCACTGTTAGCGACCGACATGATCCCGATTACAAGGACTAAGAGGACACTATGCTAAAGGCAAGTACTTACGTAGAAGAAAATGATGTAGAAAGCGTAGTGAAAGAGAGACCGAAGGACCACGAAGACAAACATTGTCGAAGGGGACGGTATAGTAAAGTCGATGAGCGGGAAGGAAGACTGGGATACCTCGCCTTTGCCTAGCAAGGAGTAAGAATATAGAATATGTTGCAAATAGACAGAGCAGAACAGTCTGGTCTTGCATGGGTGGAAAGTGGGAAGACAGAATGTCTGATGGAAAGTTTACCGCGGGTAACTGCAGAGCACATTAGGTACTGAATGGCCCCTGGGGGGTTGACAAAGAGGACGTCATACCTACAAGCACAGAAAGGCTGTGGTGTATGAAGGAGGCACAGGAATACATACACATGTTGGCTGCCTGGCTCGCCTGGTATACCAACAGCCACTCCCTTGCATGTTACAACCCTTCCAATGCCTTGACAGTACTTATATCGAGAGGGGAAATGAACCCGATTGGCTGTAGTAAGCATCCCATTCCTTAGATGTACTCTATGGAGGCCCGTTGAGGGTTCTACCAACAATCACGTCAGTCATTCCGAAAGACTATAATGCTGAGGTGAAATTCATTTAACCACCCGGTAAACATATTGTATAGAGTTTCAAATTATATAGAACAGAGAGAGGCATAGGTGCTACAAAACATTCTGTTAGGGAGAACTGAGTCCCTTGATTATATCCTCCACGCCCGCAAAGGCCAGCTCATTCATCGTTTCCTTCCAAAGTCGGGGCACCAGTTTCTTCGCGTCCTCTGAATAGACGAAAGGGCTCATTCTGTTCAATCAGTAAAGAAGCTTGGCTGAGCTAATGGTAGAGGACATTACTCACGGGGTAAGCCTTTGCACCTCATAATATTGTCCGTGAGCCTCAGCACCGTGGTTCACAACGGCGTCAACTATGTTCCTGGCTCCAACTGAGGGGGTATTACCCAGCAAACGGCGCGCTATACCGACAAACAGACCAAGAGGAGATCCCCTGGCGTCCCGCGTCAAGTCGGAACTCTTGCAGAGCCCGGGGTTGACGCAGTTGACGATAGCCACAGATGCTGGAATGCGTTTCGCGAGTTCAGAAACAAATAATTGTCCAAGCAACTTGGAGTTGGAGTATCTCGCGTGAGGGTTAAAGTTCGACTGCGGCTTGTCGAATGATGGGAGAAATGGATCTTCGTCCTTCTCCTTGAGAGGATGCCAGGCGGCAGTGTCGGAGGAGACCATAGTGAGCCGACCTGGTCCTGGCCCTGCGGCCTTTTCCTTCAACACGGGAAGCAGCAGTGTCAGGAGAAGAATGTTAGATAGGTAATTGACTTGGATGTTTTCTTCGTGGCCAGTGGAAGGGACCAGGTGAACAGAAGTTCGATAGATGCCCGCATTGAGGATGACGATATCAAGCTGTTGGAGCTGGCGAGCGCGCTCGCCGACTTGGTTATGGACTCGTATGAAAGATAGTCCAAATGCCAAACTTCGATGGTGGGCTGATGCTCCCGGCCACGGGAAAGGACTGAGACGAGCTCTGCAGCCTTGGACTCGTTGCGTACGGCCAGGATGAGCTTGCTCGCACCAAGGTCTAGAAGCTGGCGTGCACATTCGAGGCCAATGCCGCCACTGGCCCCAGTGATGACAGCCACTTTGCCGGAGAGGTTAACATCTCGTTTGGTAATTTCTCGTGGGTGGACAAAGAGCTGACGATAGAGAAACTGGCTGAAGGATGCTTCCTTTTCCGGCGTCATGTCAATTTTGACAGCCATATTTCAGGTGACATGTAATTGAGAATGGGGTATGGAGGGAGAAGGAGAAGGAAGGGATAGAGAAGTAAGTGGTAATTCGGTGCAGGATAATGCGGAGAACTAGATAGCTCACACACACCGAACAAGGGGACATGCAAGGGTGACAAAATCTGTTGGATCGAGGCTCTTGTGTGACTTGTTTGTCCATGACATCACTTAGAAGATGGATTAGCACTGAAAAGGCTCAATGCAATCCATTCAGCATATCGTAGAGATTGCATGAGGATTAGTATGCTATCATGCTCCCAGAGTCAGCTTGGACTTCGGAATCAACTGTTCCCTTTCTATACCACCTTGGCTTTTCACACCCCGGCAGGCTTTAAGGAACAAGAATATGGCAAAACACTTTCTTAGCCGAGCAAGCTTCCCTGGCTGACCACGCGTTTAGGCTGGTGTGGTGCGTTCCACGCCGATGTGCTGTTTCCGAGCTTTATGAGTCGAGAGCAGACCTTGACGCTTGCCGACACTCAAGAAAATAATCGTCGGACTGCCAAACAGGGGAGTAAAAGAAGATGAACGCTTTTCAGGGATAGTTTCTCGGCAAACCGGATCAGGGACTGAATACCCTTAAATCTCAGAGTTTCTTCAGGATGACTCGAAGAGCAACTGGGAACCCCTTAACTTTAGAGCGCTTTCCCAGATCATACACTGGAGAACGAGAACTTCCAACTCCCTACAGTATATCTTGTTAACAAAGGAAAGGATAGTAGTAATAAAAAAAAATATTAGCACTAAAGTATAAAGTATAAAAAATTAAAGCAAGAAAAAAACTACCCCCAATCTTGCACTCAGCAAGTAACAAGTACCTATAAGCCCTGGACTAAGAAGTACCTTCACCAGTTTTTTAGAAATCCATCTCAGCCCTCGCCTCATCCAGGAGCTTCTTTCTTCATCTTCTCATTCACCGGACCCCTGACATTCTTCACCCAGTTGGCCAGTTCGCCCGTGTAGCTCGCCTCGCCCTTCATATACTTTGCGTTCCCGTTCCCGTACGACCAGGCGACGTTCCGCGTCTGCGTGCTCTCGTACGAGGGCGCGTTCTCGAAGAAGTGTAACGGCGAAGACTTTTGCTGCAAGTTCCAAAGCTACACCGCTCCCCACTAGGCCATCGCATGGCAAAAGGGAACCAGAACAACAAAGTTGTCTTGTCATTCTTACTTGCAGCTATCTAGTATACGCTGGAATTGGTGGAATGTCACGCCGTGACAAGAAGCGCCTCAGGCGCCCGTTCGCCGTCGCTGGCAACGGCCCGTCGGAGGGGACGTTGAGGGCGTAGAACGCGACGCGCTACTTATTCATCACGTTTGATTGCATCAATGCATAACACCCCCTGCCTGCATGAATGGTCTGAGTACTTACTGAGATAAGTCGTTATATCAATCTGGATGGTTGGATGCATATATTGTTTAAGGGCCTAATACACCGTACATAAAATCTCGGTTATGCCAATATACGTTATAACGCTTAAGAGACAATCACTTGTAAATTGATCATGCCAGAATTGAGGGAATTAAAACTTAGCTCCTGCCTGTATTACTCGAACAACTCGCATTGTAACGTGGATAAAGTAATTGTAAGCAAGTGCAAGCGCCTAGGTGGAGAGACAGTTGCTGCCTTATTACCTACTTTTTCTTTTAGGTAAGGTAAAGCTAAACTGAAGGCGCAGCTGCAGGGTTATAAGCTGCCCTGCACTGCCTCCTGGAAGCGATATGCTGCAACAACACGCAGTGCTTTATTAAGCATTGTTAGAAACTTAGTGTCACAACCCAAACAACGAGAACCAACGAATACAGCCCGGAGGGGTAGAAGGACTCATGCGACCCGATGGCAGGCCGCAAATCAGTAAAGTCATATCGCGACTCACGCTTATGCGTATTGGAATAACGAGGCATGGTCACGTGATGGATCACTGGATCACGGAAGGTGAGCCAGTGAGCCCGGATCACCAGCGGCACATAGGTGAGCCAGGGAGCAACACGTTCATTGAGGGAAGGAAACGAATATATATTCCGTCATGTATCTACTAGCTATAGTCTTTCCTTCACTCAGTATTCAACTTAAGGATATACCTAGTTCTTGGAATCTAAGTATATTGGGAACCATTCCCTAGCAATCCTTTTGTGCCTATCGTCAAGTGCCCGTTGAAGCCTTCACTTGTTTTTACCCTCAGGAAATAGCAAACCTGCATTCCTCGCTGACCCAGTGTTAGTTGGATTGTTACACTTAGAAGGTCCTTGATAGTATTACTTATGCTGGAATAGTGGTTAGCAGCGCCCTTATTATCGACTGCAGCTTAAATACCTCTTTTAGCGAAGTATTTTTAATAAACAAACGAGAGAATTGCAGCTAATATTCCTTTCTTTCTTTTTGCTTATTTCTTTTCTCTTTAAATATTTAACCTAGTAAGGCCCTTTTGTGCACGCATCTTGAAAATTATTTTTTTGAAAAGTTTCTTTTTTAATTTAAATTAGTGCTACTGCAAGGTTATGTTTACGTTGTTAGGTGCTGCTACTTTTTTAGTACTATTTTAATTGTTATGTTTAAAATTAATTACTAAAGCTAAGCTTAGGGCTTTTTAGCAACATTTTCTTTACAGGTATTATAGAGCTTTATAGTTTTAATAACCTTATTGTAAAGTAAATAGTTGCAATTTAAGCAAGTTTTAAATGCTCTAGCAGCTAACCTGTACATTTTTTTATAGTATATACTTTATATATAGATTTACCGGTTATTTCGAAAGGACTTAAACGGTTAAAAAAGGAAGTATATTTACTTACTAATACTTTTTAAAACGTTAATGTAACAATCCAACTAACACTGGGCCAGTAAGGAATGCAGGTTTGCTATTTCCTGAAGGGTAAAAACAAGTGAAGGCTTCAACGGGCACTTTGACTACTCGTGTTTAGCAAACAAGCCAAGAAATCAATATGGCGCCTCAGACTACTCCTGCACAGACTGCGTCTACGGTTACCGCAGAGG
>MU281028.1:0-19901 GCA_022385605.1 Xylariaceae sp. FL0594
CCCCTCCCCCCAACCCCCCCCCCCCCCCCCCAACCCCCCCCCCCCCCCACCCCCCCCCCCCCCCCCACCCCCCCCCCCCCCCCCGCCCCCCCCCCCCCCCCCCCCCCCGATGCCACCTCGGCGCGGGCGTCGGGTGAGCGGCCGGTACGTCCTTGGATCAATTCATTCCAACGCAGCCAATGCAGGCACTCGCCGGCTTGTTCTGGGCAACTCCTTGCGTGCGTACTTGGCCCCGGCATCGACAATGGTGCTGTGGTCGGCAATCTCCGATGCATCCGTGCCAGCACCGTGTTTCGGGAGAAGGCTTTTCATAAGACCCTCCCACGCGCCATGTCGCTTTTTGGCCAGCGCATGGCGCTCAGCCGTCTGCTTCAGCTCGTTGTGCCTCGTAATCTTGGCCGCTCTGTCGATCCGCCTTAGAGCCATCTCACCCTTGCGAGCATCTGCCAGTGCTTCTTCTCTCTTCTTTTGCGTCTTCCGCACAGGTAATTCAGCTGGCGTGTATCGATACGTATGCTTGCTGGGAAAGCTGGGGAAATGCTTCGGAATCCATGCCCGTTCTTCCTTTTCGTATCTACCATCTAATTCGTCGCCCAGCACCGGTGGCGGACTTTCCAGGTAGGTTGTGTTCTCAATGATCGGATCGTAGAAGGTCGGATCCAGATACTGCTTATCAATCGGATTTTGAAGGTGTGGCTTCAGAGAGGATGGTGGAAGGTTATAATAACATAGGGCCGTCTCGAAATCTGTGGGGATAGAGTCTGATCTTCGCGATGCATGGGCGACCCGTTTGATATGACCGATGAAGCCTGCTATATCTACATGGGTGTCGGTTAGTCTGGAGTACGGAGAGGGCTGGACATAGAAAGCCTTTGGGTAGGCGTGGGCCACGAACAAGTCTCGACCGCTTCTGTGAAGCCCTCCAGTGCGTCGCCATGGGCGGCATCGAATCCGACATGTCTTAAAGCGAGCGTGATGGATCTGCGCAGAGAGTCTCTATGGAGATTCTCGGCAGTGGGATGCTTTACGACTTCGTAGGCAGCCGATGTGGTTTTGATGGAAGGGGCAATAGACGCCCCGTGACTATGGAGTGTTGCTGCGCGCTGTCGTTTGTAGTGTGACTGCCGGTCAGCGTCATCGAGCTCGAGACTTGTGCGCTTTCGTGAGATGCTGTCCATGGCAACGGGTGAGTGGAAGTTGGGTGATCAAGCGCACATGCCGATGTGAGGAGCCTCGCATGTGTTTGCGACAACGACCAATGTGGCATAGATCCTTTGGGTTTAGAGCCTAAACTAGACTACCTAGTGGGCAGATATGTGACGCTGATCTGGAATAAAGAAGATCCATGGATGTTTGCAACTTTGCATGGGATACTCTAGGTACATATCTACTACTGTACCTTAGGTAACTTTTAGTGAGTGTACATAGAGCGTATGTCACAGTACAGGTGTCTACGGCGGAGGTACAGTGGCAGTAGAGGGGTGGGGTCTATTACTAAGTATGTACTACTTGATAGGATGTATGCACTTTTAACCAACATGTATGTAGGTAGGTACCTGAGAGGGCAGGAACTGCTTACCAACTTGAACCTGTGCAGGTGCGAAACATCGACAATCGTGGTTCAGGTACCAAAATCCACATGCATATACAAATGTAAGAAAAATATCAACAGGTCAGAACAGTGTATTAATCTTACAATTAGCTATTAATTAATCAGAATTTTCTCTATCTTTTGTTGGAAATACTGCTGTATACTTGGAGTGCTTGCCTAAGTAGGGTAGATTATATTGTTTAGTCAGATTTTTGTTTGTATGAGTCTTCATACTGTGGTGTTAGGTGTGTTGATCTACACAGTATCTACATGTACAACAGTGCACCACACGATCATCCCAATATTCCAGACTCGGGAGTCGACAGATTTCACTGCCGTGCATCAAATATGGCCAAGTGCTGTACTGTCTGGCGGTACATTAATTGTTGGATGTATGTATGGCCACGTGACCTGTATGGGAGTGGGCGGACGGTAAAGCGACAGGATTTCCCGAAGAGTTCAAAGTGGCAGTGTTGACAGTTGACAACTTGACGCTACCTAACGTATGTATGTATCATATTGCTCCGATGTTGGAGGGAATCCTTTTGGCTTTGTCGTGCGCCACGTATATCGGAGTCACCTTTTGCTAATTAACAATGAGTTTAACATTATGCAACCTTCTTCTTTATCCTCACTCGGGCTCGGCCAGTCTTGTTCTGACGTTTAGCATCCAGCTCTCGATGCCGCAGAGGCGCAAGTTGGCGCAAATTGGCACCAGTTAACCTTAGCGCGCAACCGATGACATCGCTAAGGTAGCCGAAAGCTGAAAATCGATGCTTTTGGTGATGACACTAAATACTGTTTATTCTGATATCTTTGTGTTGTTTGCGTTACTAAGTACATTAGTTACCTCTAACCTAGCGACATTTTTGTCCCTCGTCAACACACAAGAACACAAGAATCTTGTCTTGGTCCGGACTGTTCTGGCCGGAAGAAACTGTATTGTCCCGTCCTCTTCCCTCGTCTTCCCTCTTCTTTCCCGCTTGGACCAGGAGAGGTTGTGGCGTGTTACGCAACAGCGCAAAGACCCTTGTGGCAGGCCTTCCCCCCCTTCCCACTTCTTTAACTAACGGCTTCGCGCCACCGCCGTTGACTCTTGGGGCCTGGGAAGGCGAGGAACCAACGGAGAATACCAAAGGCGACATGTTCCCTATAGATGCTTCCCTGTTACCGCTCCTCACCACCCGGCAGGCGTTGCTCGTCGTGGACGCCCAGAATGACTTCTTGGCCGATGACGGAGCCTTGCCGGCCAAAATACCCATCGGCCTTCCGGACAGGATTGGAGACTTAGCCAACGGTTTTCGGAAGAGCGGCGGTGAAGTTATATGGGTACAAACCCACTTTGAGGGTCCGCGCCCTGTCGACGATGAGCAGATACTTGTGCCTGATGCTCCGGGGCGGCCGGCTGCCACGGCCCCCGTTCGCGGTCGTCGTTCCGTCGCTGCAGCCCGTGCAGTCCCGCCGGCGGCAGTGGACTGCGCAGCACTTGTCTCCCCGGAGGCTTTCCTCTCCTCAGGTATCGCCGGGACCGGCCCCAAGTGTGTCCGGCCGGGTGCGCCTGGGACCGAGATGCATCCATCCGTAAAGCAGGCGGTTGGCCCGCGGGATCACGTCGTGGTGAAATCATACTACTCGGCCTTCAAGTCGATGGAGTTACTGAGACTACTGCGGGTCAGGTTCGTGACGGAGCTGTTCATATGCGGCTCATCCACCAACGTCGGTGTCATGGCTACGGCCATCGACGCCGCTATGTACGGCTTCATCATTACCATAGTTGAAGACTGTTGTGGCTCACGGTCCATGACCCAGCACCGTGCCGCCCTTCGCCAGATCACTAGCACAACCGGTTGCGGCACCCTCTCGGCGGTCAGGGTCCTGGCAAGAGTGAAGCCTCAGCCCGACAACAACACCCCTGATGGGCGGGTCGGTCCTCCCCACAACCCCCGGCCGGTGGATAGGAGACTCCCAATTGTATGTGTACAACGGGACAAAGCCGACGACGCTGTAGCGCCGACAACCCTGGATATTCAATCCTCGCTTGAGAAGCTATCACTAGGTGATGGCCATGCAGCGGCAGACAAGCACGCGCCCCCAAGGCTCTCACAAGAGCAGTCTCCGCCCGCACTTCGACCCTTGGCAGGGAATAACAGTCCACGGAGCAAAGAACCAGAGACTAGTAATCCCACAATACCAGATTATGCCAAGCGCACCGAAGGTGGCCACAAATTGCTGCCCTCACAGAGGAGTCAGACCTCAGACCAGCCTGAACTACCTCTCTCAGCTGCGCGGCAGAAGAAACCGCCGGAAGAAGAATACCGGACTGACTCGGAAAAGAAGTCGTCTAATTCCATAGAAGCCCCTCTGGGGCGTGACGGCGGCGGTCATACGGCTTCACCCGACGACGACGCCTCTACGGCCTTGCCCAAGGGGAGTGAGACTGTCAAAACTGTCGAGCCAATGTCGCCTGTGCAATACCTACAACCCGACGAGAGCACTCCGCTCTGTGAAGGTGACACAAAGGTCGTATTCAATATCTTGCCGGAGCGACTCGCAGAGAATATATTCGATAGGATCAAGCAGGAGGTCGACTGGCAGCACATGTCGCACCAGGGTGGCGAGGTACCCAGATTGGTGGCCGTCCAGGGACTGGTCGAAGCCGATGGCAGCAAGCCCGTCTACCGCCACCCTTCAGACGAATCACCGCCTTTGCTGCCTTTTACGCCCACGGTGGACGAGATCAGGCAGGTGACCGAGGCCAAGTTGGGGCATCCTCTGAACCACGTCTTGATCCAGTTGTATCGACACGGCAACGACTACATCTCGGAGCACAGCGACAAGACACTGGACATCGTGAAAGGCAGCTTCATCGCCAACGTCAGTCTTGGCGCTGAGCGGACCATGACGCTCCGCACCAAGAGGCAGCAGCCCAGCGGACCAACAGCATCTAGGTCGCCGGCGTCCGGTTCGCGTGCGGACAGCGAGGGGCTCAGGCGCCAAGTACAACGAGCCCGGCTCCCGCACAACTCACTCTTTCAGATGGGCCTTGCCACCAACATGCGGTGGATGCACTCCATCCGCCAGGACAAGAGACTGGCCAGGGACAAGTCGCCAGCCGAGCTGGCCTACGATGGCGCCCGCATCTCGCTAACGTTTCGACGCATAGGCACGTTCCTCGACGGCCAGGAAGGGCGCATCTGGGGGCAGGGGGCGAAGGCCAAGACCAAGCAAGATGCGCACGAGGTCATCAACGGGCAGACTACCGAGGCCATCAGCATGCTACGAGCCTTCGGCCGCGAGAACCAGTCCACCGAATTCGACTGGGAGGCGCACTACGGCGGCGGCTTCGACGTGCTACACATCGCGGTGGCGCCGCGCCTCTTCTTATCGGGCGACCCCGTCGCCAACATGCGCGTACAGATGCACCTTGCCGAGCTCGGCATTAACTACGCCCGCGGCAGCGTGACGGCGTCTGCGTCGCAATCGTCGTCGTCTACTATAAGATATGTCGACAATGACGAGTCCAGAACGGTCGTACAAGGGGACCGAAGCATCATGCTATACCTCCAGAAGGCCTCGCCCGAAGACAGCAGAGACCGGGCACTCGAGCGCTTCGAGCAGGGCCTGGCCCTCCTGGCGAAGTGGCACGAGATGGCCTCTTCGCCTCCCGACGGCAGTGCTATCGAGAAACTGCTAGCGCCGTGGGAGGCATATTTGCGACGGGGGGGCGAAGGGGGAGACGAAGGGGACAAGTTCCTAGCCGGGCCCACACCAGGTCTGGCCGACTTTGCGTTTTGGCCCGTGCTCCATGCCATTCTATGTTATTTGAGCAAAAGGGGCAGAGACATGGGTGGTATAGCTACAGAGGACCAGACGGTTGACCTACCTGAGCTGCCCCGGATGCCCAGATTGCTTGAATATTACCGCCGTGTTCGCGCAAGAGAAGCAGTAGCCCAGCTTCTGGCAGCTGGTGCTAGTAGCACTCGGTCATAACAGAGTCTGTCACTGGATCATAGTATTCCTCCGCTGGTAGTAGGGAGACACACTACTGGCGCCTTGCACTTTGTTACGGACGGTTAAAATTATGGTTGCAAGATAGCAGTATCGAAAGGGTTTGGATGAGAGGACTGGATTTAGTCCTTTTGGCCGATTATAACAAGTTTCAATATACCCTATCTCCCTGTTTTGGGACGCTTACTTCAGATTTCCTAGAGGCAGATAGGCAGAGAGACGTAACCTTAGAGAGAAGAAGATAAATTGAGAAAAGTGGCAGATTGCAGACGTTCCTGCAGCATCATCCTATCAATCATTTCCAAATGCGCCCATTGCTATGCGATACCCGGTTCCTGACAAAAGAAAGACAGAGAAAAGAAATAACACATTATCATGCCTCCTATGTTTGATCATGTCTCCTCTGTTTGGATATTTGCAATCTCTATGTGCATGCAGAGGAGGAAGGAAAGGATAACACCAAGAGCAAGGTAGAGGCAGATCGTCTCATTCCCTGTTCCTTATTCTGTGCCTATATCCGATCTAGGTTAACCGGTGAAGAGTGGATGAGGCGAATTGGAAAAGGCATTCGCGAACGTGTGATAGGTCGTTGAGTCTTCGAACGAGCCCGAAGAAGTTGATCGGTTCACATGGCCACCGACGCCCGGCGTCGGATTGGCACTTGTAGAGTTCGATAGAGCTGAATGGTTGCAGACGGTCGTAGAGTCCGTGGACGCGGCGGATATATGTGCGATTTGGTCGTCCTGGAGTATGATGACGGGCCGCCTCGCCATCATCTCGAAGACGACCGAGCTCTCCTTCTTATCGCTCAAGGGCCCCTCTTTATCGTCCATGCTCAGCGCGCGCAGGATCTGCTTATCGATCCGGTCGAGCTCGGGATCCCGGACGTCGCCTCTGAGGTAGGCGGCAATGTCGCGCGCAGGCATGGCGGCAGCGCGCGTGAGGCGGGTTATGGCGCTCCGGATCCCGGCGCCGTTCTCCCGCTGCCAGCGCCGGTAGGACGCGAGCGTGTGCATCTCCTCCTGCGAGGTGACCGGGTGGTTGTGGTGAGGCTCGAGGATCTCGATGAACCAGCGATCCCCCTCGCGGCGCAGGCGACGGATGGCCGCCTTCCAGGGGCAGCCGCACTTCTTGGACTCGCGGCGGCGCTCGCCCCGCGACTGGGAGACGAACTCGTTGCCGCCCTTGTCGCAGGAGAAGTCCTTCCGGATGATGTCGCCTGCCGGATCGTACTTGCCCGACGGCAGCTTCATCTTCACCGTGCGCTTCTGCGACACCCCGTAGCCCGAGGTGAAGACGAAGACCTGCAGCGCAAACACGGCATCTTCCAGCTTGGTGTAGGGACCCTTGCTGAGAGTTTCGGCTGTGGGTGGTCGGGCGTGCTTGGGCCAGGGGGCTGGCTCTACGCCATCCTCGACGATGTCTCCGTCGCTGTCCGCGGCGCGCTTTGTACGGCGGCCAATCTGGCCATCAGTGGCAGCTGCCGTATCTCCTCGCGATATCGGGAGAGAATGGCCCTCGAGAAGGGCATTCGCACTCAGGACAGAAGCCGTTGTCAGGGTCTGGGGAAAACTGCAGGTATGATTGACCAGACCGGACTGCGTTGGAGGCTGGGTCGCTACATGTAAGCGCCTATTGCTCTCGTGGTTGCCACTGCCAGCGGCAAGCTGGTCCTGTCTCGCCTGCCGCTGATTCTGTCCATGATACTGCGATGTGGCGTTCAAATGGAGTGGCAGCGACGGCAGCGATGAATAGTTATCGAGAGGAGTGTGATGGTGTTGTTGTTGTTGTTTTCGTTCTTGTTGTTGTCGTCGTCGGTGCTGCTGACGACGCTGGTTCCGTTGTGGCTGGTGTGGCTGATGTACTTCGTGTTGTTGCTGTTGCTGTCGTTGTTGTAGTTGTAGTTGTTGTTGTTGCTGCTGCTGCTGCTGCTGCTGCTGCTGTTCATGGTTGAAATGCTGGACCGCCGTAAGGACGCCGAAATGGGGGCTGTTCTGGACCATGACGTCCCGAGAGACCCGGTAATACACCTTTGGTGTGCACAGAAGGATCCTGATCAAACCCCCCTACGTACCAGACTCGGTGGATATGCTGCCTCTTAATCCCATAACGTCTTCTGGTTGAATGAGCCGACCGTTCAGGATCGAAGCTCAGAAGCAGAATGCCCTCTCAGTACCCCTTGCACGAGATACTGTTCCATCGACGCAATGTGCACCGATTAACGTAAGTCTACATACTAACAAACCAGCCAGTCTCAACATGAACCTGCATGACATTCAGGCTCATCAGGATAGCTATAGCAGAAGTTAGGGTTACGCAGAACACTTGGGTGATCCTTCCAGCTAGGCCCGGATTACTAAGAAAACATACATACCGTACCTACTGTCGCAAGTCTCTCAGGTACTCACACTGCTGTGCAGGTAAAGGACGTTCCAAGGGCCCTTATTCTGCTGAATATTGAGAAGTATCTATCCGTAAAGCATAGACAAGAATATCTCAATCATGACCTCGTGGCATCCGATGTTTGTCTTTTTGACGTATTAACAGGAGAGAGTAGCCAGCTTGACCCTTACAGCACAGCTGTACCTGTGCCCGCTGCCCACCTATGGCAATGCCCCGCCTCTTCCAAACACGTAGTTGCCCCAGGATGAGGTCACCGTCCAACCAGCTGAGCCGACAACTGTATCTCTCGTCTCCCTCTCGCTCAGGGCCTCCTCAACACTCGTACCAACGGGAAAACAGCCCACCTCGTCCCTCCCAACCCTCAGCCAACCGTTCCAGCCGGTATTGACCTGCCCGCCCGTACCATTGACCACTAGAATGCCCCAGCATTCCCGGCCTCGGCTCCCGTGTTGACCGTATAGCATAAAGTCACCAGCCGCCGCCACGGCCGCCTTGACCTGTTCCTGCCCAGGAGCGGGTCGGTAGATGTGCACGTGCTGCAGGTTGTCGACCGCTTCAGCCTCGCCCGCCAGGCGTGTCACGTCAAACCTGTGCTCCGCGTCGACAACGACGACTGTGTAATTGTGCGGTTGTGCGATCAGTGTTGAAACCAAGTGGTACAGTAACGGCAGATATCGTCCACTAGCCGAGAAGAGGGGCGGCGGTGCCGACTGCGTCGCACGCTGATACCGGCTGACGATGGCCGATAACCCTGGAAATGGTATGAGAGGCTTTCGAAGCCGAGGTGTGATATGCTCACGAAGAGAATCAAGAAGCTGTTTACGATAGGTACGTAGAGTGATGTAAGCTCTCCAGTCCGTAGAAGCACCTCCAGATTTGCAGTACGATAGATGGGATGTGGCGGCGATAAGATAAGGCAAAGTAGCCATGCACGCACCTCTTCGAAGCTTCCCTCTTCAACCTCGCCAAGAAGCCGCGCACCAACGTGTGTTGCTCCTGCAGTATTCATCGCCCTCCCAAGCTCCAAGCTTCCCTTCACTCGATATAAGGCGATGGCACCTCCCTGCCGAGTCTTCCCAGCCTCGCATCTGCCAGCTGAGATACAGCTCGTGGACGGCAAAAGGCGCAAGGGCGGCAAAATTGACCTGTCTGCCTGCGAGCTGCTTTCGATGACGCAGTATGATTGTCAGATTGACAGGCCGGAATTGAGCAACAGCCCCGTCCGGTGCTGGCCAGTGCAACGTTGGTTCCGCCGGTACGTATTTTGTGTGCTTCCGTGTGCTTTTAGACGCCCACCACAAGCTATACCCCTACCTAAGTAGGCATGTACTGACCCTAGTCATGAATGGATATCAGGTGTCAGGACCAGAAGGGGACCTTCATGGTTGAGACAACAGTATGGGAAGGGAAAGAGCCCCCGACGATTCCCACAGACAACAAGGTGAAGATGGCGGCGTAGGAGACAGCTGTCTTGGTGGGGCCCCGGGTCAAGGGGTTTGCACGTAGCTTTGCATGCTACAGCGGTACTACTACCGACATTACAGCCAACCCGTCGTATCATTATATTCACCCAAAGACCGAGCCTCTGTTCAGTATGCTCATCGGCCTCCTAACCTACTATCTTCGGATCTTCGGGGTTACGTGGTGCCCTTGACTCTTGTCTTCAGAACAATGCGCCCGTCCAACTGCCTATTATATGCCTTTACTCTCACCATAAAATTGCAGCCCTTGGAAGAAAACAAATGTTTCAGGTCGGACATCGGACAGTTGCTAAAAGGGGGTACGCTTATTATAATGCACCGTGGCCATAGATTTCAAAGTGTCGCATTCGCTGCCTCCTTTTCTCTTCGTCTATAAACAGGTCCATGTTCCTCCAGCCCCAGCAATGTAGCTCGTGGTGTTGATTGTCACTCTACTGGAACTGGCCAGCTTTCTCGGCGCGTTCTGCCTCCAGCTTCTTGTAGAAAGCGTCTCGCTTATTGGTGCGAGGCATGTGGTATCCGTACCTTGAGAGATATATCAGTACAGGTGCGCCCAGCTCAAGGCCTGAATCACTATCAAAATTTATCGTACCAGTAGGTGCTGCCCATCGTCATTCCGATACCTTGAAGACAACGATGTTAGCTTATATGCAGCTCCAGCGGGATGGCTCTAGGCCTCGCTGCAACGGTACCGAGGGCGATGGCAATGTCGGTGACAAGGCCCCGTTTGAGCATCTAGGAACCAAAACGTTAGAACCGAGACATTTTGACCGTCGCCGAGGCAAATTGAGGCGGGCAGACGTACTCCAGTGATAGGTTTGACAGCCATTTCGGATCAATTCTGATCAATTGCTTCGTATGAAGTATTGTCGGGGTCGGGATCGGAGCCGGGTCGTGGTGACAGGAGAGTTCGATGGAAAGCTGAATGATGCTTGTGGTGGAACGTTTCGGCATGGAAAATGGAGCTCTTTTACAGCAGTACCTAGATAGGTACAACCTACTGTGTAGTTACATGACCTACAGAGCACCTAACAGGTACCTAGGAGGCGCCTGTGTACCAGTGTACCCACCATGTATGTGGGGCTCATTTGATGTACATACATGTATGTACCTATTGGATGGGACTGGGCCGGGTCAATGTCGGAAGAATCCCGATGCGCGTCGCTGGATCCCCTTGACGCCCGTTTTTCTTCGACAGCTTCCGGCCTTCACTTCAAGACTAAAGGAGGTGTTACTGGCCGCTGTATCGACAGCGGTGCGATAACGGACCATGAGTTTACACCTACCAGCTTGCCGCGTTGCTCAAAACGGTAGGTAACAGCTAACACCTTCCTCCTCTTCCTTCTTGTATCAATGCCCTTTTGGCTGCTAAGTCGCTAATTGCCAAAACGTCGCTGTCCAGCTCGCGCAAGCCTCACGAAGCCATCTCTGCACTTACAATATCTCCAACCCCGGACACAACGCCGCCACGGCTGGTTCGACAATTTCAAATGGACTGGCTCGTCTACGAAAGATTCTTCCCCCCTCGCTAAGGCGTTGGGCAAGAAGCGGGAGGACAAACAGCGAGCGGTAGCCGAACGCCTCACCAACCGCAACCAGGGCACCACTATCTTCGACGAGGAGATCAAGGGCCAGGAACAACGTAGTACCAAAACCGCAGCCGGTGAAAAAAGTCAACAGGCGGGTTTGGGTGCTTCTGCCCTCAGCTACAGCAGGATGAAAGAGCACATGGAGCGAGCGCTCGACCCCGACCCGAGGTGGAGAGTGCGGTACCAGCGGAAGAAGATCATGCAGAGCATCCGGTCCGGCGGCAAGCTGTCGAAGAAGGAGCTCATCAAGCAGACCGAGAAGGAGCTCACGAGCACGAGCGAGATCCTGCCTACCAGCGTCAAGAAACTAGTCCACCTGTCCCATCAGATCGTGGGCAAGACGGTCGACGAGGCCATAACCCAGATGCGCTTCAGCAAGAAGAAGATGGCGCGAGAGGTGAAATACCAGCTCGAGGAGGCGCGGGACATGGCCATTGCGAGCCGCGGAATGAGCCTGGGCGTACATAACGGCGGCGTGCTGGAAAAGCCACGGACCATTCTCACAAAGGACGGCAGCAAGGTGGAAGTGCAAGACACCAGCCGGCTTTATGTGGACGAATCTTGGGTCACCAAGGGTCCGTACAGAGGGTCCAGGGTGCATTACATGGCTAGAGGACGCATGTCTTTCATGTGGAGGCCAACCACTCGTGAGTATCCGAGATGGCTGATAGGCCCGTGTCGCGAGTTACGCATTGCTGACTATCTCGTACAGGTATCTCCATCGTGTTGAAGGAAGAGAAGACGAGGATACGGCAGCATGAGGAGAGGGTGGCCAAGGAAGCCAAAAAGGCCCCTTGGGTCCATCTACCTAACCGCCCCGTGACGGCACAGAGGCAGTACTATTCCTGGTAAACAGGCCATCTGCTTCATATATCCGGCCATTGTATTGTGGTCTTTGTACATGTATTGTACCATATGTTTTAGCCTGCTGATATTACCTAACCCGGACCGGATCTCACGGGGTCTATATTTCTATACCCGGTATCTTGCTGGTCTGGCGCGTCGCGATACCTGCTGCCTGCTTACACTAAAACCCTCCTTTATCTCTTCCTTCTAAATATTTCAAATCGGAAACACGTCCTGGTGCCCCCGATACAACCAAGACTCACTCCAACTTGCCGGTAACAGACATGCCTGCGTCCCTGCTACTGAGGCACCCTGTCCTCTCCATGCGACTCTACTATCAAAGACATTGTTTCACAAGACGCGCTGAACAATATGCAGTTTGATGACCCAGTTTAGGTTACCACAGAGGTTTCGTACATTGGGTACCTAGGTAGGTAGACGGTCTACGATATGACAACAACAACAACAACAACAGAGCTCACTGAGTTCATTTTAGAGCGTCTGGCATTCCCAGATCCTTAGTACATGTTAAGGCAAACCAGCAGCCGCTATTTTCGGCAAAGAAACAAGGAACGCCGCGTAAGATACCACGGCAACTCCGAATATAGTGTAAGACCCAGCACTGCTACGATCATACAACACATCTCGATGCTTCGTCCAGCGTTACAAACCCACGTTATTCCCACGCCGCTTGTCCTCGCACGCAACTAACTGGCATGGCCTGCTTCTAGCTGCCACTCTGGTTGGAGTACGACCATACTAGACCATGGTTCTCGGTTGCGTACGTGGCATTAAATCCTCGTATCGTCTGGCGTTGGACTCAAGTTCAGACGAGTATGAGTATGTGGATGTTGGCGAGGTAGGTTGGATCATGGTGTCTGCATATGCTGCCTTTCCCCCAGAAGGTGGCATGGAGCGTACAGGTTCGGGTTGACGGACAGCGTAATCAGCCATTGGTTCGGAGATTTTAAGGCTGCGAGCAGGGTTGGTCGCCTTCCTTCCCCGCCGGCGCCTTAGACATGCACAGACGGTAACTATGATAGCCGCAAGAGCCGCCACTCCAGCTCCTGCTCCGATTCCCGCCTTCACGGCCGTTGACAGCCCGGTAGTGGACGTTTTCGGGGACGTGGACGAGGGCTGAGACCCATCGGCTGTCGATGATGGCGTAGTCGAGATTGACGCATCAGTAGTTGGTGACGAAAGCTATTCGAGGCCTGGGATCAGCATACACAAGAAATTAATGCAGGGTGGCCTCATCTTACAGGTGTCGGCGATGCACTTCCCGCACCTACACCGGGTATGTCTGTGATGGTAGTCTGTGGTTCCTCGGCAGTAGAGGATGGACTGCCTGTGGAAACAGTCGATGTCGACACGGGACTGCTGAGAGGCACGTCTGTGGGGCCGGCAGTCAGCAAAGTCGTACTAGTGGCCACAGCTGCCGGTGCTGTCGCTGGGGCGTCCTGGGACGAAGATGCTGGAGCACCAGCTGGAGAGAGCACTGGAGATGCAGTATCAGACAGGCTCGCTTTCTACAGGTACCGGGGAGGATGTAAGTTTTACTAACTTGCACACTGGCTATCACCGTAGCTAATTGCCAGCGGGGTCTGGGAGACGTCTTGGGGGCATGCCCCTGCGATGCAGTCACGAATGCCATCGTGAAATATGTCCGCCTGTGAACATACGCAATGGGTGTCTCCGTTTGCACATCCCATGGCAGCTGTATTGGCCAAGACGCCGCTGACACAGCCAGTCTATCCGGTTTTGTTAGCGGTTGCGCCTCTGGTCGACGGGGGGCGGTGTGTTGCCTCGATAGGTACTTACAGCACAGTCAGAGACGCTCTGGGCACTGGCAGAAGCCAGCAAGGTGGCGAGTATCACGGCTCTAGCTATCATCATTGCTGAGATCTGAGACCAGAATATCTCCAGAAGAGATGGATAACCTCGTCGGCCGGGCGGGGAAAATGGAATACAAAAGAGTGACGAGGGACGCAATGAGGAGACAAGTGTTGGTATTGTGACGAGCCACCCTTCAAGTTTCGACTTTAGTTGACCACTTCACTCCTGTCGCATGTCCGGTGATCTCTACAATGCCGCCTTATGTGTAGCACTTATCTTACGGGTCCTGCCCTTGTGTTCGTCCCTATATGTCGGCTTAGACACAGCAAAGTGGATCTCTCATTCTCTGCGTTGTACCACTTGTCTAGTAGCCGGTTGTCTGGAGGTAGACGCACATGGGCTGTTGAGTGGTGCTCGAGATGAATTTATGAGGAGAAGAGAGAGCACGGCTTATATCGTGTCCACTACAGGTAGGTAGTTGTACTACTGTACGAAAGGAGTTGAGAGTGAAAATGAGGGACGAGAATGGAATCAATGGATGGGGAAAGGGGGCGACCACGTAAAGACGGCGGCTAGAAGAAGAGAAAGTGACGAGAACGCCGACGCCAGAGCTGACGAGGCCTCGGGAAACAGGAGAAAGAGAGATGGATTAGGTGGGATTCCCATAAACTTAGAAAAGGAGGAGGATTGTATTTCGAGATGGAAGAGCGTGTGTGACCTCTTACCTACATGTACCTAGTTGCGCACCTACCTATGTTACCACACATTCATAATCTATTAAAATTTCTGCGTCTCCCTGCATACGACGTATGCCTACGAAACACCTACGTACCTACCTACTAGATATAGAAAGTACGCTCCTGGTCCTGTGTTGCATGCATATTTGGCGTGAAACACATTGCACAGGGAGGAAAGAAGGTACGTCTGAAGCGAGAGGAATTGTGGCATCTGATTGGTGGACCAATCCCACCTTATATGGGCTAAGTTTTTTAGTGTTTTAAGTCTGAGACAATGGGTCCTCGATCTTGAATCCACTGATTGTAGACACGTCAAGGACTCGTTTGTACCTGCCAGAGCTGGGCTGTGCCGGGCTATGTACCAGTAGTAATACAAGTATATAGTACCTGAAGTTGTCGTGCTGGCAGACCAAGTCTGTGGTACAACATATCGCAGTACAAGTAACTTCGTCAGGTATCGGGGTTGCTATTTCAGGTGCCCAATCTTCAGTATACCCGGTGCGCCGATGATGTTGCGCATGTGACTCATGAAGGTATCGGATCAATTCAGCAGTGATATGTAAGTAGTAGCAAAGCGCGAGACAGTTGCCTAATTAGACACAGAACGACTGCTAAACTACAGTAATAATTTTGCATTCCCGTGGGCCGTCACCCGTTAACCCGTTATCTCGTCATCCCCATCATTATGTTTCTTTCACCTCGTCAAGCTGTCAACCATAGCTGACCGCCGACTTGAAACATTAGTGGCCTGCTTGTTCCCACCAGTTCATCCCTCGTCATTTCCGGCACGCTTGTCAACCACAAGCCTGTACACCACCCTTATTGGATCTTGTCTCCAACCATTCCAAACACTTGCATTATGCCATGGCCCATGGCAATATCAAACGACGGCAACTGCCTTTCGCTTGCTGCTCGCTTGCTGTGCTGTACACACAACCGATTCATAATAACCCAAAATCGTCGACAATAGTCAGATTAAAACGTCGTTAGCGAAGGACTGCCTGCGCAGGCCGGAAGAGAGAACTTGGTCTCGACAAACACCTTCTGCATGCCGTCCTCCTTCTTTTCAAACTTGTAGTAGACCTTGTCGAGATCCTCAATCCGGGCACGATGTGACACCATTTGGAGCGGGTCGAGTGTTCCTTCCTGGATCCGTTTGACAAGCTCCTCCCAGTATTTGTGCACCGGAGCTTGGCCGTTGCCGATGAGGCGGACGCCCCTCTCCATGAGGGATCCGATGTTGAAATGGTTGGTCTGCCGGTATTCTTAGCTCAGCCCTGCACGTGGCGAGCGGGGGTGGATTGCCAACTTACATATCCGACGTATACGCCGGTGATGCCACATCTTCCAAAGTTCCTGACGCCCTCGATCATCTCGTTGACGATCTCACTCGTGTCCGTCTCGGCACCCATCTGGATTTCGAGCCAATGCAACCAGCCCTTGGCGTATTCTCCGGCAACACACTGCAAAACCCCTGTCAGCCTGAACGACTTTTTAGTGGTAGGAGGGCCTCGGGGCGATGACTCACTTCGATGGCGGCGTCCGGCCCACGGCCGTCGCACAGCTCCTTCAACTTGGAGACCACCGTCTCTTTGTTGGTAGCACCGAACGATAGCTTCTTGAAGTCGATAATCTCAAGCTTGTCCACGTGTTCCTGAGGCCATCTTTCCTTGATGAAGGACAACCTCGGCTCCGTGTCGACAAAGATGACCTTGGACGCACCTGCATCGAGCGCGAACCAGCCAGCCATCTGTCCGATGGGGCCGGCACCAAAAATTGCCACCTGGTCGCCCGGGTAGACGGCCGTATCGTGAACTGCGTTGTAGCTGGTTGGCAGCACATCGCTCAGGTAGAGCGCCTTCTCATCCGGGACGCCGTCAGGGATCTCCAGCAGATTGACGTCACCAAGAGGCACCCGGACGTACTCGGCTTGACCGCCAGCAAACCCACCGGTGAAGTGGCTGTAGCCGAACATGCCCGCCGTTTGACTGCCGTACATGGCGCGGGCCGTGGAGTTGGCGTTCGTCTTCTCACACTGGGAAGACAACTTCTGCTTGCAGAAGAAGCAGTTGCCGCAGGCGATCTGGAAGGAGGCAACGTAGCGCTTGCCCTTTTTCACCCTCGTGACTGCCGGTCCGACCTCATCGACGATGCCACAGAACTCATGGCCCAGGATGTCTCCTTTCTGCAACTGAACGATGGAGCCTGTCACATATTCAATGTTAGAGATTCTCGCTCCCGCGTATCCTGACAAGGCTAAACGCAGAACATGCACGATGCGTACCATGAAGTAGGTGGAGGTCGCTACCACAGACGGTGCTGCCCGTCACCTTGAGAATGACGTCCTCTGGCTCGAGAATCTTGGGCTTGGGGACGTCCAGGACCTGGACTTTGTTCTTTCCCATCCAGCAGAGGGCCTTCATGGTCTCGCCGTCCTTGCCGGCGTCACCGCTGTAGTTGCTGACGTCCTGGGCTGTTATGGAGCTATCGTCGTGCCCCATAACCCTCTCGACCACATTTGCTGCTTGTGACACGGCCATGGTTGGTTCACTCGTTGTCTCCCTGGCTACTTAGTTGTGAAAAATAGTATCCGTCTCGTGCAAAGTGTTGGATTTAACTGGGTGTGAAAGTGTCTGTGGTGTATTATTCGAGTAGAATTTCGATGATGGAATTTATTATGAAGATGGGGACAGCAAGTGTGACCTGCCGGCACCGCACTTATATACAACTACTTGTACCCAAGAGGTATGTGCACGAAGCTATAGTGGAGCAATCGAGATGGACGTTGCAAGCAAATGCCAGCTTTGATCGTATGACGTTGATATAGAAACGACATTTTCCTGACGTTAAAGTGTTACATGCTTGACCTTCACTGTTTATGTGTGGAAAGACGTCATGACTTTCTTACAGTACCTGAACTAAGATTTAGTGCGGAGTAAGAAGGCACAATTGGCACCTCTCAGTACCGTGTCTAACACAGTACAAAGCTACTTTACAAAGTGTACATACCTACATCTAGTAAGGAGGTAGTATATACATCTAGGTATTAGGTAAGGTATTATATGTTTCCTAACCTTAGGGATATACCAGATTATCAATCGACATGCAATCCCGAAGACCCTTGGTTTTCCAAGTCTGTGTGTTGCTTCTGGTAGAGGTGAATAATGCAATACATAGATAGGAAAGCGTATTCTGTACGCAATACTATCTAACTCTCTACATGTATGTAGGTAAGTCTGTAGGCTATCATCAACCTGAACCCCTATCCGTCCTTCGGACAAAACAATGGGGGTCTGTCTCTCGGATTTCTACTCTGTATTTGGCTATTCGAACATGTAGCTTTATCTCTAGGATGTCAAAAAGTTGGCTTGCGGTTGCAGCCTCCTTGTAAAGGCATCACACATCAGCATTACCCTGCAGCGGCAGCGATATCGTGTGTGGTGTGAGGCAAGCCTGCAGGTAAAGGCTGCCCAACCTAAGCTTAGGGTCTTTGGGGTGTTGCCTTGAACAGCCAGTCGCTGCTCGCATCCATTATGAAGTTGGTAATGTTGAACTCGTTGGGTAGGCCGCTTGTCATCCCCACGTGAGCGTTGTTATTGCGGTTACTATTTTTGCCAATGCCACTGCCATTGCCGCTACTACTGCTGCTGCCGCTACCGCTGTTGACGCCTGCATCCAGTCCCGTGTCACTTCCCGGGTTTGGCGGGCCCACAGACGCCTCGTGGCTCGTCGGAAGACGAGGAACGTTGAAGAAGTCAAAGACGTCCAGATACTCTAGCTCGTTGGGCGCCGGCGTGTGAGATGGCGTCATGCTCGGCATCCGGCTGGGTGCTCCGGCCAGATGTCGCGGCTGTCGGCTTATGAGGAAATCGAGGTCGAACGCTGTTCTCCTCATATCTGCCAGGATCCTGACTGACGACGGCGTTATTCGCTCGCCCGTCTGTCCCACCGCACGCTCGCTGTCGCTGTGCTCGTCCAGGACCCTCTGCAGCAGCTGGCAGTACCGTGCGGCGACGGGCCAATATCGGCCCATGTCACGAAGTGTGTCGACGAGGAAGGCGATCTGGGGCGCGAGCTTGTGCTCCACTGTCGAGCCGTGCACGAGCAGGAGACGGGCGGCCACCCAGAGCGTGAAGGCAAACGGAGGCCCCAGCTTGGTCAGCATGCCGTTCTGCACCACGAACTCCCCGAGCGCGGCGATGTTCTCAACCGCTCCATGGCAGCGTTGACTAGCGCTGTAGGACGGCGTGAATATCGGAGAGCGGGTGGTCGGGTACGCGGCCGACGAGTGCAGTCGGATGACGGCGGTGTGGTACGTGGCGTGCAGCATAACCCACCCGGCGTTGAGCATCTTGCTGCCCGGCTGGAACAGCTTGGCCATGTTGCCGTACTCGCCCGGTAGCCCGAACTTCCAGGACGCGAGCATGTTGTCCAGCTCCCTATACCGCAGCTGCCATTGCTCGACGTCGTGCAGGGCGCCGATGTCGACGGGCTGGCGGAGGAACAGGTGGATCCTGGATAGGATGCCGAGGATCTCGACGTAATAGGAAAAGGCGCCCAGGTTCTCGGGCCGGTTGATCTCGTGGTCCGCCTGGTCGATGGACGGGTTTTGCGCATTGAACCACCTGGTGTCGACCCTTTGGTTCTTGATCCAGAGGTCGTCTCGGCAGGGCAGCATCCGGTCGATGTCCTTGTCTCCCAGCCCGAAATCGAACGCTGTCGCGATGGTTGCGTACCGGTCTAGCAGATAGACCATCCAGAACAGCCTGCGCCGCGATTCCTCCTCGATGAAGTCCTTGGGCTCGGGAAGGATCATGGCCCGCAGAGTGTAGATGGAGGTATAGTTGGGCGCTACGGAGAGTGAGTGGCTCTCTACGGCCAGCCCCAGCTGCACGACAGACCGCGTGATGAGGGCCATGATGTTCCACCCCGGCGGGCCGTTGCTGCTGCCGCAGAGGTCGAGGGCTAGGACGACCAGCGCCTGCAGCGACTTGACAGACGAGTTGTCCAGCCCGTAAAGGAGAACCTTCTGCTTGGAGATGTCATGGTAGTGGCGTCTCCTGTCGTCGGTGAGCCGAGCGTCCGTCGAAAAGCGCAGGGTCGTGGCCACGATGGCGTGCAGTAAGATCTTGTCGGCCTCCTCTAGTGTGTTGGGTCCAAAGAGGGAGTCAAGAGTGGCCTTCCGGTGGAGTATGGGACACCAGGTGTTTATGTTCTTGAAGTACAGATCCACCAGGGCGTAGAGGAGGTCGTAGGGTGGGAGATCCTGGTCGGATAAGCCGTGCTGTCTGTGTCGTTGCTGCGGCTGCTGCTGCTGCTGTTGCTGTTGCTGTTGCTGTTGCTGTTGCTGTTGCTGTTGCTGTTGCTGTTGCTGTTGCTGTTGCTGTTGCTGTTGCTGTTGCTGTTGCTG
>MU281029.1:0-19739 GCA_022385605.1 Xylariaceae sp. FL0594
GGAATCGTAGCATGTCTCCCGGTCTGATTCGGTGCGTCAGGATCGGCCCCGCTCCTGGCCTCTCGTCAGGCTTTTTTGGCTGTTGGGTCGTGACAAGTAGTATAATAAAGTATATACTTAAATATTTAAATACTTTTAAAGCTTTTATTTTCCATTATTTTTACTATTATAATTGCTAATCTTTTAGTAACTAATATAACTAGCTAGTTTTTTATACTATATCTTTAAATGAAAGTAAATTTTTAATACTACTTTTTAAAATTACTAGTTTATTACTTTATAATAAACTTTAATAATATAACTCTTTATAGTAAAATAATAAAAACATATATTAAAGTAATTTTTATTAAAGTTATTGTTTTTGGAAGCTTTAAACTTTAAATAAAATATTTTTAATATAAAATACTAATTTAATTAAGTTTTTTTATTATATATTTAAAAAAAATTTATTTATTTACTTTAAATTAATTAAAGTAAAGCTATGATGATTTATCATAGTTTATTTAAATATAATTATATTTTTTAATATATATTTGCTTAAAAATAATATGTAAACTTTTTACTTTTATTCTTTTTTTTTCCTACTTCTAGTAGCTAAGTATATAAAGCGTTAATTACTGTCCCTGTTTCTTTAGGCTAGTAATACAATTTGCTTCCCCTACACAAGAATGCTGCGTTTATATTTACAAGTCTACCCTGTGCCTAAAGACAATACACAATTTAGAATCTGTTTACAGCAGCCGCAGGATACCTCTTACGAGTGACACGCCCTATCCACACTTGATGTGTCCGTCCAACCCATCCTCATTCCTGGCATGAAAACCTACAGAACTCCGAGCGCCATACCCACATGAAAAGGCCCCCGCACGACGGCAGCGTCAGAGTGGAGGATAGCACAACTCTTCATTCTTGAGCGCGAAGTCGTCCAGCTCTGTCTCGCTCTGCTCCACGCCCAATACCTCCTCCTTTCCTGCACCACTACCCGGCATGGGCGGCGGTCGCCGCTCGTAAGTGAAGCAGCTGGTCAGCACGCCTATGGCGGCGACCCCAATCAACAGCTTGATGTCGTCCGTAAATGCCGACGCGTATACCGACTTCACTTTGAGCTGGAGCTCGGCCGGCAGCCATGGTGCGATTGTCGGACTATGGTGGAGCGCACTCAGATCGGCCGGATCCATGACACCACCCAAGTCCTTGGTCACCCGCGCATTCAGCAGTACGCTGCAAATGGCGATCCCGATACTGCCACCGAGTACGCGGGCCTGCGCTATGACACCCTGAGCGACCGCAAGGTCGTCCTTATCCGACTGGATCGACGCCATGATGGTTGCGGACCCCAGGGAGAGCCCTATACCAGCACCTAGAATCACCTGGAAGCCGTATTGTGCCTTAATCTCCGTTGTAATGTCCCGCAGCATCAGCATGAGCCCCACGCCGAGAAGCTGGAGGCCGTGTGCGGCGAGAAGTGTCCAAGACGTGTTGTTACGTCGGCGTGAGACGGCACCGGCAGAGAATGCCCCCAGCGCAGTGGCACCGAGCATCGGGAGCAGATGGACGCCCGAGAGAAGGGCCGTATCTCCGTTGACGATCTGGAAGCGCTCGGGCAGGACCACGAGGATGGTCAGGTAAACAAAGCCGGTACAGAATGTGCATCTGGCCAGGTCAGCTCAACCCCGATGCCCGCATCGGTACTACTAGTCTTGGGGCTTACATACATGACACAGGCCGAGTAAACGCGCCCGACAAGACGGAGTGGGAGGATGGGCTCGATAGCAGACTTCTGTTTTCTCGAGGCCAAGACGAGCTCCCAAGCGGCGAATCCGATCCAGCTGGAGAAGGACAAGACCAATGACGAGACGATCAAGGGGTGGTCCCATGCGAAGTTGTAGGCCCCTGCCTCCTGGAGAGCAAATACAAGCAGTGTGCAGGCTGCAATGATCAGCACATTTCCGAGAAAATCAATTCGGCGGACGGCCTCGAATCCGCGCGGCCGAAGGCCAGCACGAGGTGGCCATGTCAGGTACAGGCCGGCGACGAGTACGGCGCCAAAGGGGACACTGCGCGGACCGGTCGTCCTTGTTAGCATACGACGCCCATACAGACGGGATGAAGCGGTGTTTCGCCAGCCACGTACTTGATCCAGAAGATCCATCTCCAGTTTGCCGTGGTGGAAATGACACCGCCGAGCACGGGTCCTAGCACGTAGGAGACGGCGAGGGTGAGGCCGATCAAAGCGCCCATGAGACTCGGCTTGTGTACCGGTCCGATTTCGAATAAGGCAATCTGAGCCAGGCTATAGAGGCCGGAGCCGCCCATGCCCTGGAAGACGCGACAAACGATCCTGCGGGTGAGGCTGTCAGCGAAGAGCGCCGGAGGGTGCGGGGGGTTGAGGAGAGACGAGCTCGCACATACAGCTGTGTCATGGTCTTGGCGAGGCCGCATCCCACCGAGAAGCCGGCGAACAAAACCCAAGCGACGCAGATGGTGTCCCGTCGGCCATAGATGTCGCTCAATTTCGCGAAGGCGATAGCCAAGCCCAAGTAGGCCAGGAGGTAGGCGAGCACAACCCAGGGAGCATCAAGGAAGTTGTGAAGGTCGATGGAGAGGGTGACCAACGAGGTGGACACGATAGAGGCGTCCAGACTAGAAAACAAAAGTCCAAGCAGCAAGCTGTGGCACGAGATAGCGTCAGTGCGATTTCCCAGGAGCGGCCTGGACATACAGATCAGGAACGGGGCGGACAAGGCTCACATAGCGACAAGAACTGTCTGGCGCCAGCCGCCGATGGCGTCCTGGCGGGCCATTGCCGTTCGCGGAAGCCGTCCGGAGTAAAGCACAAAAAAGCGAAGAACAGCAGAGGAACGCGCCCGCGATGTCCAAGTCCCCGTCGTCTTCTCAAGCGAGAGGTAGCCACAACAAAACCAGTACAGGGAGGATCAGCATGCGCAGTAGCCGCCAAGAACAAGCCACCACGACAGAGATGGATGGTCTGGCCTGCCTTTAAGAGGGGGGATCGAGAGGAGAGAAGTAGGGCGGATGTGAAGAAGTTTGCTACAGGGAGATTTGAGAGCCGTGTGTTTGTTTTCCCGTCGAGGAAATAGAATCAACCTAACCTAGGTAGGTGACTCAAGTAGGCAGGGCAGGCAGGTAGCTAGCTGGGGAAGCCAGTCACTACCCAGTCTAAAACTCGATTCATCGACGAAGGCAATTGGTATCACTAATGTCTGAATGGAAGAGGCCAATGAAGAGAGAGAGGGAGAGAGAGAGAAGAGGCAAGTGGTTGGCGCAGGGACATGTATGATACAGTGGTGGCAGTCTTCACAGTGTCATTGTCCTTCTCGGCACTTGCCTGGGAGATTGACGAGATCGAGAAGGGCTGCCATGAGTCCCATGAGCCTGGTCGGCGTTATGCCCTCGCCGCCGTTCCTCCTCACATCCACCCCTCGTGCCTGCCTGTCTCGTCCCGCGTGCCACCTGGGAGAGCAAGGACATTCAAAATCATGTTTTATTACAAGTGTAGGTACATTTACGTTGCACATAGTGAGGGGACACTGCTCGAGACTTGCGCAGGTAACGCACGCATTTGCTGGACCAGTACAGGCATGTCAGGTTCACAACAAACCCGTCTACCTGGTTCCTGACCTGCATCAAGTTTCTGGACATGGTACAATAAAGGGCCGAGGCAGCAACTGTCAATAACTCAAGGCTGTTCTGGTGTTGTACGGTCAGAATCATTGTTGCATGTCGTTGTTACTGCCCTGGCATTGCTGACTCACAAAGACCACAGAGAGACAATATGGACACCATTTGCCTGTCAGCTCCTCGCTTATCCAGGAGAAGGACTTGGCATTGAAACAATCTGTACTCCCTCACCTAAGGGGCAATCCGAGCCGAGGAAGGCACTGTGGATGATGTTGACTCAAATGTAGATAGGTATGTACTTACCTATTACTGCAGTTCCAGATTTGCCAGCTGCTGATTCGTGGGTTGGTTTCCTTGGCTGGAGGCTATAAAGCGGGAAGATCGGCCGGGCGCGGTTTCCAAAACATGCCAGTGCAAATCATTCCTTCTTATTACCAGGATGCACCTTTCGAAACATGTACTGCTGTACCTACTCATTCCGCAATCAATCCCCGTGCAGATTTATCAGATGCTGGCCTTCTGGCTGGCTTCCTGAGGCAGTCACAAAATTAGACAACCTTGACACTAAATAGAATGGGCCATACGAACGTTAGACGGGAGGATAATGATGCATCGTACAGCAATAGGTCAGTTGTCAATCGGATCGGCCTGTACAGCTGTATGCTGTAACAGAATATGTAGGTAGTGCCTCCTCCCTTTTTTGATTCAGTCCACTTCAATCTTGCCGGCAATTCCACCCTGTCTTGCCAATTGCAAGCAATTGTCTCTAATTGCGAGTCACTGTTTTTCATTTGTTGTTTCCTTCACGCTGTGGCTCTATTTTCCACGCTGGGTCGTGATTGTTCTTTTGCTATACAGTTCCTGGTATCCCTGTTACTTCAGCCTATTTGTGTTATTTTCCACTCAGTAATACGGACGTATCGTGACTGGACCCGAATCATTTCTCAAAGTTGATACAGTTGTCTCGCCGGTCGACCCGCCATGAGGCTCTCCACATTCGCCTCCATCTTGGCCGCTTGTCTCGCCCCTGCGTCGTACACCCTTGCTGACAAGGTTGTCCCTCTCAGCTTCTCGAGAGCGGGTCTGAAACATGACGACCGCCGCCTGGGCCGTCGAGGCGGTACCTACTCGCAGGAGCTGAATAATAATCTGACCGGTGGTGGCTACTACACCGAGGTCGCACTGGGTACACCGCCCCAGCCTGTCACCCTGATCCTCGACACGGGAAGCAGTGACGTCTGGGTCTTGGACGACCGCGCCGACCTCTGCCGCTCCCCTGCTCTGCAGGCCCGCTACGGCGACTGTCTCGCCACTTACGATCCGGAACGCAGCTCTACTTATTTCCTGGTCGACAAGGACGGATTCCGCATCCGGTACCTCGATAGCTCCGGCGCTGCCGGCGACTACATCAAGGACACGCTGTCCATCGCTGATACCAGTCTCGAGGCTCTGCAGGTCGGCCTGGCCGAGAGTTCGACCATCAGCTCGGGCCTTCTTGGCATTGGCTTTAGCACAAATGTAGCTGCTTACAAGCCGTACCGCAACATCATCGATCTCTTCGTCGACCAGGACCTAATCGACACTCAGGCCTATAGCCTGTATCTGGTACCGTCTCCCTCCCTCCCTCTCACGCGGATCTACCTGCTGACCTCCCTCTGCCGCGTCGCCGTAGGACGATCTCCACGCCGAGACGGGAACGATTTTATTCGGAGGCATAGACAGCCAGAAGTTTATCGGGCAATTGAAGGCTGTCGATATTTTACGGGACGCCAAGACACAGGATTATTCGTCATTTACCGTGCCACTGACCTCGTTTGCCCTATCGGACAGCACATCTGCCGGCCAAGGCTATAACATATCCTCTACCATTCCCGTCCTGCTCGATTCCGGCACTACCTTGACCTATCTCCCGCCTTCCCTCGCCAACCAGATCTACGATGCCCTGGAAGTTTACGATGACTCGCGGAATACCGGGCTGGTCTACGCCAACTGCGACCTGCTATCGGACAAGGGAGACGCCACCTTCGACTTTCGCTTTGGCGGCACTGACGGTCCCTTGATTCGGGTCCCCATGGACGAGATGGTTCTCGATAACGTCAAGGGCTACGTCGCCCTCGGCCTCCAGATCCCTAGTCTCCCTTTCGAAAATGTCTGCAGCTTCGGCATTCAGGCGCTCTCAGATTTTTATCTTCTAGGCGACACCTTCTTACGCTCCGCGTACGTGGTTTACGACCTCGCCCACAAAAAGATAGCCTTGGCGCAGGCCAACCTGAATGCCACCGAAAGTCACATCCTCGAGATCACCAAAACGTATGGCATCCCTCTCGTGAGCGGTGTCGCCTCCCAGTCAACCCCTTCGCCGTCCTTGATCGTCCCGTCAGCCTCGGCTGATCGCAGTAGGCCGACTGGCTCAGAACCCCCCAGCAAGTCTGCCAGCTTCGACAGCACCGGGGACGCCAGCAGGCCTGATCATCCCGACCGGCCCACTGAATCGAATGCTGCCAATGCTGGAACGCAACACATACCGGCAATCTGGGGGGCGGGCGCAGTTACCATGATGGCGGCCTTCTGGAGCATAGCAGGCGATGCCGCAATTACGCTCTAAAGAGGTGTCATCTCAAGGCCCCCGAGATGAGGATCGCCGGTACCCATGGCTGCGCTAGATGCCATCCATTCCTATCTTTGGGAAGTGCACATAAAGGATGTAAGTAATGACCAGGTGGGTTTCGGAAACGCGAGATACTCTCGGGCGTGTTTGGTACTGGCGTGTACATGGATAGATTGCACATATCGACGGTCGCTACCATACATATTTAATCAATTTGTTGCCCTGCCCTTCAGATTGCGATGAATTGACATGAATGCGTGGACGCTGCCAGTAAAAAAATCACCTTTCACTTCTGATTTGGACACGACGACGGTGTCAAGATCAGTGTCCCTGGATCTTGTACTCCACGGCCTGAAATGGCAGGCCGCCTATGCGAATACGCAGCAGTGGCCAGCCCACTGCGGGCAGTAAACGGGTTGAAAAGAGTTCTCGGAGAAGAGCAGTATGATGATACGCGACTTCAAAAGAAGCCGAGGCGAATGTTCCAGGTGGGTAGGCCTGATGAAACCAGCAATTCACGTACATACATGTTTGTTATAGGCGGGCCACGCACATACGACATGCGTATCTATCGGAGGAGCGCGGGGTGCAGGTTGCAGCAATACCAAACAGGGGTTCTGCAATTGTATTACTTTCCAGCAACGGTGCTAAGCTAGCCCATCTTCTCATAGCGCTCTCTCGCTTTGTCTTTAGCCTTGGAGACGAAATCCGAGTAATTGTTCACTGTGGCGCGAGCTGCCTCCTTAGCCGCATCTCCAAGCTTGCCCCCCTCAGCCCCAAGCCCAACGCCCGGGGTATAAGCCATGGTCTCGATGATGTCCGTCCGGCCTCCGCCTGCGGCTCCCAGTCCTTCTCCGCTGCTCCACCCCATTTTGGCCAGTAAGCCCGCACCCTTCGAGACGATAGCTTTCGGGGCCAGCTCCTTGGCCGGGCCGACGTCTTTGTTAGTGGTCGCAGCAGTCTTCTTTGGGAGAGAGCGTTTCGGTCTCGAGGGTTGGTTGTGAACCAAGCGCCGTTCTTTAGCCCGGTCTCTGTAATTTGACGTCGGCTCCTTGCCAAGCGCTCTTAGATCTGTGGTGGCCTTGGCGATAAGCTGTTCGTCCTGGAGATTGGCCTTATGCAGGTCGCTGTCCTGCTCATGCCTTCGTAGAGATGGCTCGTTCTTGAACTTGCGCCGGCATAGTAGGCAGCACATCTGGTCAACATCCGCGTAAGACACAGACTGTGCCAAGGGAGCCCCGTTGGCGGCACTGAGAGTACTGGGCAAGACACCGAGAGCATTGGGTCCCGTGACGGGGGCCGTCTCTCCCAAAGGATCGCTTTCTTCCTCCGCCCCTTTTGAGCCATGGAGCTCGGCATGTTTGTTTGACCACAATTGCAGCTGAGGTGCCATGGCAATGGCTCCTTTCTTGCTGCCGGGGGCGGCAAGATCTTTGTCGGCCTTTCGCTTCTTTGATTCCTTGCTGGTCGACGCGTCGGGGCCCTGTTTGCCCTGCCCGGGCTTCTGGTCTTTCTCTTCGCACACGGACTCGTCAGTGGTGAGGAGCTCACTGGTGTATACAGACGGATTCCAATAACCCAGTCTCAGGGAGGGGTTGTGCGTTGCTGCAAAGGTGAACTTGTGATCGTGCTCCGGCACGGGGTATAGGGAGGGAATGAAGACGCCCGAATGTATAAAGGCTAGAGTGACCGGCTTGGACGAGATGGTAAACTGCGGCTGGGCGTTGTATTTGGCTACAGCACCGCGAGCATCTTCAAGAGTGGCGAACTCGGCGAAGCCATAGTTGCAACTTATCTCGGATGCCTTCTCCCGCACGACAAAGACACGAACGAGCGAGCCCGGTCTTGCGCCGAGACCCTGCACCTTGCCGGTGGGTGCGGTGCTCTTCAGTTTCGTCGGCATACCTGAGGGCTGCTTCGGTTCGTCTTCCTTGTCGATGTACAGTTTCTTCATGCCAGCAGCCAAGACCGTCTCGCTGGAAGATGGCGCTAAGCCACGAACCACGACAAACTGTGATGGGGTCTGCTGAGGGCATTCGTCACTCTGTCCATCCAGGCGTATATCAGGTGGCAACTCGGCTACATCAACGCATAGTCAGTGAGCCGGAAGAAATAGGAGATCAGACCCAGGGATGGACTCACAGGACCGTGGAGCTTTGCACTGTTTGCATGTTGCACGGCGCGAGAAGTTGTCAAAGTGGCACTGATGCGCGGTCAGCCTCTCGGTTCCCTTTGCACAGCCAACTCTGTCACTATGAGGCGGCTTCGGCCATAGCTCACCAGCATGCATTTCCAATCGTCTCGGCTTGCCGGCTGGCGCCGTTCATGGCTGTATTCGATATAGATTCGGACGGGGAGCCCGTTCCTATCATGCACCTCGAGAGCTGGGTAATTTCTCTCCAGAAAGTCGACAGCATCAGCCTCGTACTTGAACTCGGCAAATGCGTAGAAGCGGCGATTTCCTATGGCGCCACCTTGCAGTCAGCTAACCATGACAGCAGAGCTGCAAGGCGTTGAGTGTGCTTGAGAGGTGCAAGACATACCGGCCCTCTCATCAGACTTGACCCGGACGTCGACCAGGCCGGTCGCACCCATGTCATACATCATGTCGTCAATCTGGCCGAGGACAACCATTAGCGGCGCTTGCCAAATCTTGCTCCTCGGGACGCCCGAGCGCTCACCTCCTTGGGCCCCAGCCAATCCGGAACATCGTCGAGCTTGAGTGTATGGTAAGGCCGACCAGGGCCATGGTGATAGCTGCCATCGCGAATGTTGCAGGAGTAGCCCTCATCGGAGGATCTGACAGGGGAAGGAGAGGTAGCGCGACGCTGGCTTCTTTCGTCTCCTCCGACCCTCCCGCCGCGCTCACGACGCGGACCGTCGTCATAATCGTGATCGTCGTAGTCAATCTCGCCGGAGCGCTGGCGGCGGGCCGGGCGACGACCCCGTGAATCTAAGGAATCTCTGGTCTGGTAGGAAGCGTCGTCGGATGGATGGTCGGTAGGGTATGTACGGCGGCCACCACGAGAACCTCTCTGTGGCGGCGGACTTCTTGTTCTCCTGGGAGATCTGGAAGAGTCTTCCCTCGCAGGGACAGTTAGCGCGGGCTCCGATGCACACGAGGAGAAAGATATTTCTCCAGGCTCATATCATGCTTTACCGTGCCGCATGCGATACTGGGGGTCTCTGGAAGAGGCGGGTGATCTGGGCCGGCTGTAATCATGTTCGCGATCACACTCGTCCGGAGGACGGTAGTCTGAATCGTCATACATGATGGAGCGTCTTGGGTTTAGTTTGTGAACGCTACTAGCCTAGACGTAAGTCAGACGATGTAATGGCCTATCTGGAATTTCCCCTAACAATTTGTCAAGCTGAGTTGCTAGAAAAGTAAGGGCTATGGTTTACAGTGCTGTGGAGGCAGATCCATGGTAATAACATGGAGAGATGCATTGCAGCTTCAAGTTGTTTCCAATCTACTGCTGTACACTATCTCGACTACAGATTACAATTTACACCAGACGAAATCGCAGCTGACCAGCCCTGACTTTACTGTAATGCAAGTGGGTACCTGACCTACATACCAAACCAACATAACCTTAGTCTAGTTGCTTACAGTACCTTACTATAATATACATATAAGTGTTAAAAAGACACATCGAAGTACAGCATACTGTTGTACAATGCACATGTGTCAGTATGTAGCTTCAATGTAGGCCCTTTTTCTAACCAAGTACAGCTGTACTGTTTGTACGGAGCTGTCTCTTGCTCCCAGTACTACATACTACTAGACTAGTCTACATATTACCTACAAGAACATCCCCTCTGTCTGTTGATCTGTTGATAACTTGGAAGTGCCATCACATCATGTGGTAGAGGTACGCCCTTCTATATGAGAGTTGCACAAGATGGAGTCGCCGTTTGTAGAATGTGGCGAGGACAACTGTTATGTCGCCCTCACCCATGCATCCTTGAATGCCCAGGAAATCATGGACCGTGTCCGTAGCCCCCGTGCCGGTGCCATAGTCCTCTTTGCCGGTACGCTTGCTGCATGCTCGGCCCATCGAGCCAGCTGTCCCCCTTGTTCGCCTAGCTAAAGTCCGCCTCAACCTAATCTAGGTACCACGAGGGACAACTTCGCTGGCAAGCCGGTCAAGGAGCTCCAATACTCGGCGTACGCCCCCTTGGCTTTGAGGACAATGCTCTCCATAGCCAAGGAGGTGCTTACGTCTCACCAGCTGACGTCCATTGCCATGGTCCACCGGCTGGGCACAGTCCCCATCGGGGAAGAGAGCATCCTTATCGCAGTCTCGGCCCCGCACCGCCAGGCGGCATGGAGGGCCGGCGAGGACGCTCTCGAGCAGTGCAAAGAGCGTGTCGAGGTGTGGAAGAGAGAGGAATTTGATGGCGAGGGAGGTGTCTGGAGAGCCAACCGTGACGGAATTCCCGGCCAGAAAGTCGAAGACACTCGGTGACACGGGCGTCCTAGTCTTGTCGTTCACAGACACTTGCTGCGGACACGCAGCATATCCAGGATCTCCCTTCTCCTTTCGCGTTGGATTAGGTAGTTATGTTACAGGTAGCTGTTTACGGCAAACAATAAATGCGCAGACCAAGCTACATGTGTTGCAGTCTATATAAACCCATATCATATCAGTGCCTACTGGTGACCATTCCCTGTCACGGACTTTCTCCTGGGTTCTTACGTTCCGTTCGACCGGTGATAACGGCCACTCCGGGTTGTACCTGCGCGCATCATTCACGCCAAAAGCTGAGATCTTGGACGCTCACGCCTTTAGACGGCTTACGACAGATACATAGATGCCGGGCGGAGAGTTGATAGGGGTGGTGCTGGGTCAAGGGGGTCGTCGTTGATCATCCCTTTGGATGCCCAAATATCCCTCTTGTCCCCTTCGGTCTCGAGCATACAGCCCCATGCACCAAACCTAGAGCAGCATGCCCACAAGTGTTAAGTTAAGGGTGTCTGAAGATTCCATCTGAAATTGCCTTGCAACATGCTCCCTATTTTGTGCTTTATTCCAAGTTGGACCACCCGCTGGTTGGAAAGTGTTGCCGCGGACCGTCCAGATCGTGGTCACTGAGGTGGTATCTAGAGTGAACCTACCGAGCATCTTTGATTCTGGACAGTACAATTCAGGTAATATACTGTTGTAGTAGACAATGCATATTACAAGACAGCACAGTACGGATAATTAACATCCATGTGACATCACTGCTTAACATCGGGCTTGGCATTCTTTAAGTGTCGGATTTTATCCGATAGTTAGGTGGTCGGAGGTCGGATGTTGCGGACCACCTCAGGTCCTCAGCAGTACCTACCTCTTGTACAGCAGCAGCGGTACAGTGTTGATAGTTTTTATTTGAACGGTACACCGGAAGAACCTTTATTCATCAAGCGGGTGTCAAGGTCAATTGAGAGCCGAGGCTATCGTACCAACTTGTACAAGAGTCTGGTGCATGTATGGGCACTGTCTGGGGCTCCTCCTCCCCCTCATTTCGTCCTCCTTCCCCATACTTGGAACGAACGGCGGCTTCCGAGGGGTAGACTCGGCACTGGCAGGCCTCGTTGCTTGGTGCATATTCCCCTGGGATGTAGACCTACACACATACTGCTGTACTGGGTTAGAACATCATTGTGTCGGCTTTTCCTTGTTGGTGACCAGATCCCCGACCAATCGACTTGTTCAATTGGATTTCTTTGGTTGCCCCTTCTTCTTTTTCTTCCTCACTTCCCTGCCACCGTTCCCTGTTTCCAACATCGTGTGCTAGACGGTACAGCGGTATCCCACTTCCTGACCTGGCCTGTGTATCGAACCTCATCTTTCCATTCTCCCAGTATTCTCGGTAGGGTTCTGGTCGTGAAACGGGGACGTGGCAGACAGCGTCCTTTTATCGTCAGTGTGCACACAACATGTCTGCCGTCAATCGGACCCTCCGAATCGCTTCGAGATCACTCCGGCTCCGGTCGACGCCTGTGGCCCTTGCCTCTGCACGCACATTTGGCCCCTCATCGTTATTAGTCTCTGCGCGCGCCCCCCCCCTCCGTCACTGCAACCGCTTCTCCACAAGCACCGCCAGGATGTCGGCCACTCCTATGCCCTCCGAGCACAAGGGCTACGACCCCGAGATCCAAGATATCGCCAGTTATGTCACTAAACCCATTGACTCGGAATTAGCTGTAAGCTCCTTCTTCCTCTCCCGTCGTCACTTTGGCTACGGCTGACCATGGCCCGATTGTGGTTGCACGGATGCAGTTCGACACGGCGAGATGGGTCTTCCTCGATACCCTGGGCTGCGGACTGGAGGGCTTGCGCTTCAAGGAGTGCACCAAGCTGCTGGGCCCTATCGTTCCGGGAACGGTCGTGCCCAATGGTACCAGGGTTCCCGGCACCGACTTCGTCCTTGACCCCGTCAACGGCGCGTTCAACATCGGCGCCATGATCCGCTGGCTCGATTACAACGACTGCTGGCTGGCTGCCGAATGGGGCCACCCGTCGGACAACCTCGGCGCCATCTTGGCCGTGGCCGACTGGGTCAACCGGACGAACAAGGCCGGCGGCAACCTGGCCGGTGGCAAGGTCTTCACCATCCGCGACGTTCTCGAGGCCATGATCAAGGCGCACGAGATCCAGGGCTGTCTCGCTCTTCTCAACTCGTACAACAAGGTCGGCCTCGACCACGTCGTGCTGGTCAAGGTCGCCAGCACGGCCGTGGTCTCGCACATGCTCGGCCTCAGCGACGCGCAGATTGCCGATGCCGTCAGCCAGGCCTGGGTCGATGGCCAGAGCTTGCGAACCTACCGCCACTCGCCTAACACCATGTCCCGCAAGTCTTGGGCTGCCGGCGATGCCTGCCAGCGCGCCGTGAACCTTGCGCTCAAGGTGATGAAGGGCGAGCCCGGTGTCCCAACCGTCCTCTCAGCCCCCGTCTGGGGCTTCTACGACGTCTTGTTCAAGGGCAACAAGTTCGAATTCCAGCGCCCTTACGGCAGCTACGTCATGGAGAACGTCCTCTTCAAGGTGTCGTACCCGGCCGAGTTCCACTCGCAGACGGCGGTCGAGGCCTCGTCCAAGATCTACCAGAAGCTCAAGGAGATGGGCAAGTCGGCGGCGGATATACGGGAGGTGACTTGCCGGACGCACGAGGCCTGCGTCCGCATCATCGACAAGCAGTTCAAGCCGATGGACAACTTCGCGGACCGCGACCACTGCATCCAGTACATGTGCTCCGTCATGCTCGTGTTCGGGCGGCTCGAGGCGACGGACTACACGGACGGCGGCGAGGCGGCCACGTCGCCGCTGGTGGAGTCTCTGCGCAAGAAGATCAGGTGCGTCGAGGACCCGCAGTTCACCAAGGACTACCACGACCCGGCACTGCGCACCATCTCCAACGCACTGACGGTGGAGCTCAACGACGGCACGGTACTCGACGAGGTCGTGGTGGAGGCCCCGCTGGGCCATCGGCTGCGGAGAGAGGAGGCCAAGCCGCACATCCTGGCCAAGTACAAGCGGCACCTGGAGCCGCATTTCTCGGAATCGCATGTGAAGGAGCTCGTGGAGCTGGGCATGGACCCGAAGAAGCTCGAGGCCATGTCGGTGGACGAGTATGTCGACATGTACACGGTCAAGAACAGCCAGTTTGTTTAGAAAAATGGATGTATCTGTATATAGATGAAAAATATATTCAAAGATGGACTAGACTACAGCTAGATAGATGGTCTTTCTTTGTATTCCCACATTCACCGTGCTCTGTGACGAGGGCACGGTGAGTAGAATTATGTCATAGTACACTATGTCCCTATAAAAATAACTAGGTTACTCCCGTCCCGGGTCGGGGTCCAGCTCGAGGCACATCCGGCCCGTTATTGTAGGCGAATGTAATACTGCTGTACGGTGGGTCGAGTAAGTACCTCAAAGTACAGCTGTACTGTGGATTTCAAATTGACTCTTCGAATTAGAGGTACATAAATGTGTATCAATCTGCGTACCTGCCTTGTATAATGGATCAGGTGGCTATGCAAAAAGGTGCTAGGAAAGGAGTACCACGTACGTTAGGCTCCCTACATTTGCCGCGACTTCGCCACGGCCCCGCTATGTCCTCGTATCTGGGTACCTATACTTACAACATCAGACGTACGTCGGCCAGTTCCAATCTATCTAATACCAACCATCACCTATTCATTGCACGATTAGACTAAGATAGCGAGGCCTAACCTAGAAAGACACCACCACTAGTTGCTAAAGATGGTTACGCTCGAGCACCAGGAGATAATCGCGACCAACAAGTCGCTGCGACTTATCAAGAATGTATGTCGGTCGACCTTTCGAGACGGGTCTGCCGCTGGACTGCCTCCTCTTCGTTGTTGATATCGCTGACAACCGCCGACCTGACCGCTTGTCTGGCTCCTTAGGAACTCGAGCATTTGCTTGACAAAGGCGTGATAAGCGACCATGTCTTCGATTCCATCCATAGCATGCTCCCGGCCGAATCGCCACTCTCTGGCGCCCCGACTCCATCTGTGGCGCGAAATCCAACACAGCCTCCGGTGAACGGCATGGCAAACCTGGGTCTTCACACGAACCCCTCGCCGAGCCCGGTGCCCCCGGCGTACAATGCCACGGGACCGCCTACCTTGCCGGTTCGCCGCAACGCTCCCCCGCCGCCGCCGCCGCCACCGGCGAAGCCCGTCATTGCCCGTGCGAGGGCCTTGTACGCGTACCAGGCCGTCGACGAGCGAGACCTGTCGTTCGAGCGCGACGACCAGATCGCGGTCCACGAGTACATGAACGACGACTGGTGGATGGGACGAAATGAACGCACCGGCGCCGAGGGCATCTTCCCAAAGAGCTACGTGCAGGCGGATGCCGAGAAGGACGGAGCCGGCTTCTACGCCCCCTCGCAGCCGACCTACGCCTCTCCTTCGCCGGCAGCCGCCGGATACGGCGGGGCATACCCGCCGCCGCCCAAGGCACAGAACCCCTACAACTCGCACGTGCCGCCCATGGCCATCTCCCAGGGCGGCGAGCCGGCCGGGAACACGGGAGGCAAGAGCAAGGTAAGCGAGCAGGGCAAGAAGTTCGGTAAGAAATTGGGCAACGCCGCCATCTTCGGTGCGGGCGCGACGATCGGTGGCAACATCGTCAACAGCATCTTCTGATCAAACCGTCTTCATCCCGATGCGAGGTCCATATTGGAGTGTGTCGGTCCTCGGAGGGGAGGGTTCCGACTACGGATATATATACGTGTGTGAGAGAGTGTGTGTATGTGTGAGTGTGCCCCGTCGGTTGGCAGCACGTCGGGGCATCGTTATTCTGTAAAATCAGCAGGCGCCGCAGGGCAGCTAAATCATCTGGGCTGCAATAGACGACTTTTGTTTTAGGGGGCGTTGTATACCTTTGATCAATCTAAATTATAGACACTAGACATGACCTATACCATGCCCATCTTGGACTATTATGCTCAGTAACTTCTCGGGTTCTTTGTCTCGCCTTTTGCGGCCTCCTCCTAGTCACCGCTAGCCACATCGGCCTTCACTAGACGGTCGCTCCCTGCGCGAACCCTCTATCCAGCAATTCCCTCGTGGCCTTCGCCCTGCTCGACGACAAATTGTTCAAAAGCCCAACCGCTCGAGGGGGCGTGAGCACTTCGACGAAATACGCCTTAACCTATAGCAATCAACTTGTGAATCTCGAGTCTCGGATCGCCGCTTCCAGGGTGAAGTCGGGTGGGACTGACTGCCTTTGCTCACCTCGACCCCCCTATCATTCCTCTTCCCTCTTCTTCTGCGTCGTCTTTCCCGCGTCGAAGGAGATGGCGTCGCGGCGGTCTCGCTGCGCAGTGTACGCAACAGGAGGGCCTCTCTGGACGGCTGATTCCAGGAAATTCCTTCTCCGGCGGGGGGGATCTTCATGATCCACTTGACGGGCCCCTTCGTCCGCAGTCCTGGAAATGATCATCACATAGAACACGTGACGGGAACCGAAGAAAGGGTGGGCAGCGGGCGAGGTTCAGGCAGTGCATGGGGCGCCTGTCTGATCCTCCACGAACCCCCCTATGACAACGGCCGTATATGTGTCATGTTGACATGCCAGATTTGAGAGCTCGGCACAGCGGCCATGACGAGATCATTGGATGTAGTCTTTAGACTAGCTGGCGGCTGCTCGGCCATGTCCAGTAGTAAGCTCACAAAAGCAAGCAAAACAAGAGATCACAAGCGTCACCTTGTCTACCAGAAGCAAGCAGCTTTAACTTGAGGGAGAAGAGCAGTAATCAAACACAGAGGCGAATTGAATGGTTATTGTTCCAAAATGCCTCCTGTACTATTTATTGTGACAATAGGCCGTATGCGCAAGACAAGGACGGTAGATATTACGCCCCTGCTTCGCTCTCCAAGCCCGATCTTGACCTCTAGTCTGAAGATCTATATATAATAATATAATTCTACCTTGAAGGACAAAGGGGGTATAAACCAACTCGCTCTCTGCGCCTATGTGTAACTACGCCAGTTCACCAGAGTGGTACCTCCAATCGATCCATATACTCATCAACTATGTTCGCATTCTGAGGCCCCTTGCTGCGAAAGGCAGCAAATGTATTGGTGTCATAGGAAAGTAAACAAACCCAAAAGCAAAAGGAAGAACACGTAGATGATACGACAGGAAACACCTTGGGATTGGCGATGGACCGGCTCTGGCCTCAAGTCGAACCATACGCGGACCTGAGCCACCAAGCACTTAGGCCGACTAAGAGGAGGGTGGCGACGAAGGCGAAGCTCCTCTTAGATTCGGAGACGAGCATAGACCAGCCGATGGCGGCCTCCCATTTCTTGACGAAGCGTCGGTGCTCCCAGGCTTGAGGGTCGATCGGATAGGGGAGCCTGACCCGGGGGTCCATGGTTTCCGAGCTAGAGACGGTGTCCGGGGGCGCCAGGGCCTCGGGGGACAGAACGGGGACGGCCAGACGGAGGAACACGGCTCTGTGGTCACTGGTCCGAACAGGGGGCAGTGAGTCGTACGCTATGACATTCATCTCGGCTCGCGCCAGGCCTGGACGCCTGCGTACCCACTGGGGTATGTCGAGGTACAGGACGCGGTCACACCAGCCGGGCCATCGGTGCCTAGCCCACGTCCACAACGGTGTGTCGGGACAGTCTGCTTGATCACCCGGCCTCGACTGTTGCTCCTCCTGCCACTCGAGCTTGTAGGTGGGGGGGAAGGCAATTTCAGCTTCGCTCATACCGTGCAGAGTGCGGCCGGCGGCCATTTCTGCTGCGAGCTGGTCCTGGGCGAGAAAGCGTTTGTAGTCGTTGGGGCTTTCCGGGTCCAGATCCGGGAAGTCGGAGTCCGGGCCCGGGGACGTCTCCGAGATTCGGTAGTTCAAGTCGCCGGCCACAAATAGGTGGGATCCGGGCTTGTATATGCTGATGGCCTGCATTGCCGCCTCGCGAGAATCTTGACCGAGGAGGCCCTCCGTCTCGCTGTCCGGGCCCTGCGTCGGAGATGTACCGGTAAGACTCGGGGCCGCCAGCCTCTTCTTGGGGTCTTCGAATACTAACAGGTGGCGAGCCGGGGGGCAACGAGGTAAGTAAGCAAGCCATGGGGAGCGTTCCGTGCAGTAACAGGACGACGATACTCACACAACCCAGACACTATTGCTTGCCAGTTCTTGTTCCTCTTATCCAAGTTCCACTCCATGGCGGCCAGGTGGGCGCTCACAAAGGTCATCTCGGTGTGAGAGGATTCGCCCTGCGCACCGCGTTTCTCCATGACGACGCGAACACCGACGGCTCCCTTGTTGGCCATGTCGCCAGGGCCAAAGCCAACGTCCGAAGACTGGAGGCTGAGGACGGCGGAAGGGTCACGACAGAAGAGCATGATACTTGTCATGCCAACATTCCGCCAGTGGACCAGGGTGAAGCCAGCATCGTCCCGGGGGGAGGCGGCGGCAGAGGCAGCGGTAGCCCTATTCAGAGCAGATGCGTAGGCTTGAAAATACGGCCTGGTCATGTAGTCACCGATGAAGGCTCTCGCAAGGGGCGCCATCTCCTGGAGTGCGCTAGACGGACGAGAAAACCCAGGGTCAGGACTCCAGCTCTTCTGCACTTACGAGTGGCTGGCGGCACTCACATAACCACCACATCTGGTAGACCTGCGGCTGTCTGCAAGAATGCATCGCGCAAATGGCTCCCGAAGATTTCCGCGTCGATCCTCTCCTTTGCTGCGTTGAAGGTGAGGATGAAGACGTCCAAGGACGGCGTGGGCCAAGCCGAAGTAGACATCACTTGCACCAGGTGGTTGTCGATCGCACCACTGCACCGAGAAGTAGAGAGGGAGAAGGGAGAGTAGGAAGGGCAAGCGTTGTGATATATCTTATATCGTTGTTCTTCCTCGCCAACCTACTGACCTTAGCTAAGAGGTGCCATATACTTTATTATGTGTAGGTTAGGGAGGTATCCAGGTACCTCCCTGTTGCAAGGCAGGGTTGTGCTTGGTGTTGCATCGGTCGTGAGTGGGGGCCTACACTAGTCTAACCAGGCATGCCAGGATACATATTACATAAGTAGGTAGGTACATACACACACCGCCTATAACACAAGTGGCACATTGAGATGTTCTTGGGTAAAAAACCTAGGGTTAACTGCAGCACACCGTCTGATCATGTTAGCCTACAAGCGTCACGATATGTAAAACAGGCACCTCTCTACATCATCTAAGGTTAGTCTACGTCGCAAACAAGCTGAGTAGGGCCTACATGCGCTTGGGTCCCACCGTCTTGCCAGCCTGCACAGCCTTTGTACAGCCCGCAGAGCCTGGGCCACGTGGACCGTCACCATCAAGAACTTGTCAGGCACAAGAGCACTAAAACAAAGGAAACTTTCTTGAATACTAGCTAGCGTGTACTGTCAACTTGCTACGCCGCCTATAAGGGGTTACCATGCCTTGTTCCATAAAATTTCCTTGCACCTAACCCTGCCGCGCCACCTTCGACTCGTCGGGCAAACTTGTCAGGCATCTTGTCGACAAACTCGTTGGATTCCTCCAAAGGCTCAGTTGCACTGCCGGATAGTGATCGTGAAGCCGGGCCGAATAAGGCCACAGGGCGGCATGGTCATTCGATACCGCCTCCCCGCTGTAGGTCCACGGGCCAGACCCGTCTTGCCATATTAATATGCCCCGACAGAAGCGAACCCCAGGTCGAGCTGCATAACCCTGTGTCGATACATCAAACAAGGGAAGTAACCATGTTTGCGAATGACACCCCCAGGCCCTGGTATGATTTGCTGCCGCCCATCCACCACCACCTGCATCGCTCCTCCCTCTGCCCCATAGTGATTCCTTGGCCAAGAACGGAGGGGGGGGGGGGGGGGGGGGAACAGGCACCATTAAAACCCGGCAACCATGGCAATTTGTTTGCCAAAGTGATTTTAGGGGGACAAAGTATTAACAAAACCAATTTTTGCAGGAAAAAAAAA